>CAUDNR010004553.1:22662-44860 GCA_958430865.1 Entrophospora sp. SA101 | reverse complement strand
AACAAAATTAGAATTAATTGATTGTATTCTTTATTATGAGTAAAATTAGCTTTTACACTGTTAAAAACCCATGTGATAGTATTTTTTTTTTGACCAAATAAGGTTAAGATATACATTCAAAAATTCGGACTGATCGGCATTTTTTGATGAGTATAGGTGATACGCACCATACGTTTTTAAATAATGAATGATAAGAATGGTCACAAAATGTTGTTCCAATAATTACAACACTGCCTTAGAAAAAAAAAAATAAAGAATTGATGTATGTTGAGCACATTTTTAGTATTAATATTAAAGAAAAATATATGATATAAATAATGAAAATAAATTCTCTTTGTGATTTAATATTTTTTTTTTCTTCTAATTGTGTAATGTAATATTTATAATTATTATATACATAACAGTGACAATTGTAGAAGAAAGAAAATATAGGCTATTATTATTATTATTTAATTATTATTTAATTATTATTTAATGATTGGTTATTAATGAAGTCTTTCTTTAGCAGATAAAGGAATTAAGTACATTGTCATTTTAAATATAAATATGATATAATCATATAACAATATTCTTATAAATCTGTTTTTAATCATTTTAATCATTAGAATAATTATTAATAAACAAATATTTTATCTCTTGCAATTATATATTTTTTAAATACCTATCTTCCATAATTTTTTATTCATAATTTTTACCATTATATCAAGAAGTTTACAAAAAAATACCACATTCTACTTTTGGTAAATGAAGTAAAGATGTTGCTTTGTGAAAGTTAAAGAACATAATACACTCATCAAAGAAATCAACAAAGGTAGATCAAATGAAGAGATAGAAGTTGGTGACAATTTACCCACTCTGGTTTCAGACATAACAGTTGCACCAATTGATGAGATTGAAACTTCTTCACTAAAATATAAGAGACACAAAAAAACAATTGAGGAACTTGAAATTCTTCAAGAAGTGTTTATCATCCTACAGACTTACCAAAGGAATTAGCAAAAAGATTATTTGAAAATCTATTTAAAATAAATAATTCATGGTCATCTACTAAAGTTAGGGGATATTGGTAAAAAGAAAATAAAAATAAAATTACATTGAATTATTGCTTTTAATTACTTCTTCAATGTATTCTATCTAAATTAGATAATTCAATAAAATTAGTATAATGATCTAATTAAAAAAAAATTTAATACTAATATAAAATAGTCATAAATAACTTATAAAATTGTTTTTTGCCTTTAATTTCTTCCACCTCCAAGAAAACCAAACAAACCATATATTTTCTGAGAATTCTCAATGTACTCTATCTTATGATGCTAAAATGATCCTAATAAAATTGTTTTTCATAAATAATTAGGCCTTTAAAGTCAAAAAGCATGTGACTCTTCGGGAAGCTATTGCATATAACAAAACAAGCTATTGACAAGTAAAAAATTGAATTTAAACGAACAAAAGCACAAGATTCTATTTATTTAGAAACATAAAAATTGTTTATTGATAATCTTGTATTCAATTCTTCCTTCAAAGTCTGTTGTGCAGAAAATGTGCTATGTCGATCATATAGTAAAATCAGTAAATGTGAAATCTTGTCTGACTGGTACATGAACCATATTGTTTTACAGAATAGGTACAGAAAAATGTACGGAATCTTCCTGTTAAATGCACAGAAATGTATGGAATTTGTGTGGGATAGATATGGAGTAGGTGCAAAGTAGGTGCAGAATGTGTATGAAACATGCATGGAATACATATGGTTTTTATGGAAAATACACAGAATTCATTTTTCCCATACAGTTTCCACACATATTTAATTCATATGGGAAACATATGAGAAAAACAAATTCTATGTGTTTTCCATAAAAACCATGTGTATTCCATGACTATTCTGTAAAAAATATGGTTCATGTACTGTTTTACCATATGTTATTTTTTATAGGGTATGTTAGCCAATTAGCTGGCTAACCTGTTTAAGTCTGTCAAACCATTTATTAGCCAGCTAAGCTGTTCAAGTCTGTTAAACCATTTATTAGATGGCTAGGCTATTTAAATGGTTAAGCCATTTATTAGTGGCTAGATTTATTAATTGCACTATGAAATGACTTGTTGGTATTAGTATAATGTCCTGTTGGTATAATGTCCTGTCTTGTTGGTATATTGTCCTGTCGGTAAAACATCCTGTCAATGTAATGGAGTCGGTATAACAGCTGTTGGTATAATAATAATGTCTGTTGGTCAATCGGGCATGACCCCAGGATCAATCCTTTATCAACACATTTAAAAAATTGAAAAAATGCCCTTACAAAGAATCTGCATTTAATTTTCTTAAATATAAAATAAGTTTGTTCTTAATTAATTATTTTCATAAAATTCATCTAAATATGAGAGGAAGTAAAAAACTTAGCAACAAAGAATATTACTTAAAAATATTAAATAAAGAAATCAAATCAAAGTGTATTCCAACAGGATATCATACCCAGCAACTACCATCTTATAATAAATGTGATTATTGTTATTCTAATTTTGAAAATAATTATGATCAAGATGCAATAATGTTAATATTTGGTCATGCATTCCACAAATATTGTTATAAAATGAAAAAAATCAATGTACCCATTGCTTGAAATTTTATAATTTCCAACATAACTTCTTACATAAAAAGACTAGAAAAAGAAAATTTGAATGAGTTGTTGAATGAGGTTGAAGAATCCCATGTAACAGGAGATGAAGATGAAGAGGTGGAGGAGATATAACTGAAGAACAAATAATAGCTTTAGACTTTAAAAGTGCTTTTGATTTAATTAAATTTCAAAATATTTAAATTTAAATAAATTGTGTGCATATGTGTAGACTTTACTCCAAACTTTAGTTCATATCTAACTTTTGATCTAGCAATGATCTGAATGATCTTGGTTGGCCAAACAGTAAGGACAAAAATAACAATATTTCCATTCAAAAAAAAATATATATTTGCTACACCAGTTTTTTTTCACATATATGCCTTTTTTCTATTTTAAAACAATTTGTTACACTGCATAAATTATTGAATGTCACATTCGTCACATTTGATCTGCAACAGTGTCCACTATGCTGACTGTATTAGCTAATGATGAGTATTATGAAGAGGAGGAAGAATATAATTCAAATGAATTGGCATCATCATTTATGACAGCATTACATAATTCCAATTTGTAAAAAAAATTTTTTTATAATTATTTTGCTGTGCATATCAGAAAGATTTTTTTGATTTTAAGTTGTTTTGGAAATGGTTTTTATAATATAATTAATTTATATAGATTAATTAATATATATAAAAGTTATTTATGAATTTTTTAATTGTAGGTTTGACAGTTTAGGGGCTTTGCCCACAATTTAGGAGTTTTTAGGCAATTTTTGAGTTTCGCCACTAGTTTAGGAGCCTAAACTCCCAATGTCTGTAGGCGAAACTATTTTGGATTTTCTAAAATAATTTCAGCCACCATCATTAGTAAAGGATGGATGAATTCACATGCCCAAAACCAATCAACATATATGAGTTATTGCATGTAGAACATGCAATCATTCTTTGATTTTTTAGTCATTTTTGACATAATTATTGCATTCAATAACTGGTTTATTGTATGTCCAACTATGGAACCTTTCCAAATTTTCAAATGGAAATTTTAGATATTATGGCACTGATCACAAGTACACATCAATTTTTAAAAAACCTGAATATCTTTCCAAATTAAGTAAAAATTTTATAAAAAGGTTTTCTGAATTAAGATTTATGATCCAAATTAGGCAATTATTTGCAGTCTAATGTTTCAATTTGGCCTTTCAAACATAATAAACATAGTAATTTAGCTTGAGTTTAAAATGATATATCTCAGGTTCTATGCAACTGAATTGAAAAATCCAATCGTCAGTTTATAGCTTTACTTAAGATAAATGAAATGATGATTAGATTTTTTCAAAAAGTTTTCTCTGTCTTGCTGAATATCCTCTTTAGGAAAGGGTATTTTTATTGGATGTGTACTTGTGATTGGCACTATACAAAATAAAATTTTATGAATGTATCAAAATAATAAATATATGCAATTATAATAAAAAATGTAACTCTCTCTTGTGACAAACAATGAATATGAAACCAAGCTTGACTACAAAGATGGTTAAGATTAAAAGTCAAGCAAGAAAGATTTTAGCCAAAAGCAAAATTGTTTCTTCAACTTTTACTTGCAAGATAAGTAGTAATTGAATGAATATTATCCTGATTCAACACAGCTAGCTGAATTTAGGAAATAATGAACCAAGTGAAGTCATAGATTTAAAACTAGTTTCCTTTGGCTCATAACTAATTAACCAAATTAGTGATTGAAAACTGATACAGTGCCCAAAAGTTTAGATTTGGCCACTTATATTTCTATACAAGATCAAGCAAAAAGCACAATCCTACTAGTCATAATAATGATAGTAAAATAGATTGTTTCACAGAAATAAATTTCTTTATTAAGCTATTTTCTGGTTTTTAATTTGAATGTTATTTCACAAAAGCTTGAATTTTTCTCTTGTGAATTATCATTAATAGTTATCCTCTCCTGATGCAGTTGAACTTGAATTTGGAGTATATCTGGATGTGTGTATCTTTGACTTGGAACAATTTCTTTAGCTGTTAATTTGGATGTGCCAGTTACAACTTTGGTGAATGATTATTTCGGACCATATTTGTTATACCAAGTGGATTTTTCTGTTTTACCTATCAAATATGACAGCCAAATTTAAAGGTATATTCTTTTTTATCACATTTCCATCATTCAATTCAATAATTTGTGTATCAGCAATTTCATGTTTTTTTACCATCAAACTGACTATCATTTCTTGTTTTTGTAATTTGTTTTTCTTTTGCCATTATTATAAAGATAATTTCAATTTTTTTATATAAGGTATATAGATATAAAAACATCTCTAACCTCAAATCTCAAAATTCTATGATATAATAAGAATTAAGCAGCTAAAGCCTTAAGCTTTAATTCTATTGTTCTCCCTTTTCTTTAACTCTCCCAATTCAACTTTTAAAGACTATTAGATTACTTGAAAATATTTTCCTTCCATTCCAACTATACTGATCAATTAAGGATGAATTTCTACTTGGAATGGTACGATTTTAAATGATTCACCAACAGTATTACTAATATAACCACCATGATTTTTTGATGATGTTAAACTAAAAGTTTTAACCTTACAACACTCAACCTGTAATTTTAACATATAATCAATTTGGTGAATTTGTGTTTAAAATAAATAAAGACAATGAATTAAATAAATACTTGTATATTTTCACTTTGATGATCCACGCTAAAAAGAACATCAGGAGCATTTTTCTTATTGACAACATCTCATCTCTGGTTATTTGCCAATATTTCCATCATTTACACTCCAATATTTTGTCAACTATCAATTATGATAGTGATGATAGCTGCGGTGCTGGTGGTGGTGATTTATAAGAATTTTAATGATTTTGATTATCTACTTTATTTTTCTTGCAATTTTAATAATGAATTCACATTTATATCTATAACCTTGTAGAATTGTTTGCAAAAAAATAAAGATTGCTCATCTATTAATAAGCTAATATTGTTCAAATATTTTTTTAGTTTTTTTTAAAAAAAAAAACTTCCTGAATAATAATATACCATATTTATTTTGTGGCTTGATAAAAAAGGCCCACAATGCCTCATGTTTTCAGTTCCTAAATTGCAATCTGCAACTATTCCAAATATCTTTTTTTCCCAAGTAACTGAACAACCATCAATGTTTAATTCTCTGCCAAATAATAGATAATAGATAATAAATATACCATATACATACATATGAAACGAATTTAATTGTTGATAATTTTATTAAATGATTATTAAATGATTTATTACCTTTAATAACAGTAAGAGCAGAATATGCAGAGTTTAAACCTAGTGATTCATCATGTAAACTAATATTTAAAGCATCACTTCAATAAATAGATAGCAGGAATTACACCAGTAGGAATATCTCTTTGCATGCCAAAAGATCGTTAATAGCTTTATAAACAGTTACATTACCACTTATAGTAGCAACATATAATCCTAATTCAAGATTTTGAATAACTTTTATAGCTTTACCCTTTTTTTAAACTATTGAAAGGATTCACAAAAACTTTAAATGGTTTGATTTTTTTTTAATATATTAATTACAAGCATTATTTTCTTAAAATGTATTATTGTTGTTGTTTACCTGGATAGATATCGTCATCAATAGCGTCAGACCATGATTGATGGAATCTTCTTTTGGTACAAAAATAAAATATTTCAATTGATAGTGATTTTGTTTTTTGTAATCGCAGCTTTGATAATAATGAGAGACTTTTCAACCAAAGATAAATCAAGAATGGATCATTAAACAAACAAGAAACGAATAGATAAACAACCATTATTCTCCATGAAAGTACCCAATCTAAAAACTAAAATATTAAAATAATAATGCCAGTTTTAATTTTCTTTCTAAGTGAATGTAAAAATTGCATTTCCGTTATTTTTTCTTTACCATGAAATAAATTTATTTATTTTGGTAAAAAAAATAAAAATAAAAATAAAAGTTTATTATTTATTAATTTGCCAATTTTACAATTTTTTTTATCAAAATCAAATAAATAAAATTATAATTGAATAAAGCAAAAATTATATTTCCCAAATTTCCAAAAACTTTATTTATTAGATAGTATGTTTATGTATATTTATATATTTAAAGGCTATATTAACAAATTGCTGAATTAACAGCTAGAAAATAATAAAACTAATCAATGTAAAGGTTTGTGCGAATAAAAATAATAAAAATGAAAGAATAAAATCCCTAATGATAATAATAATAGTTAAAAGGGTATCAAGTATTTTAAAAATCATTCACACAAAAAACCGTAATATTTATAATGAATCATTTAGCACTTGTGTATTTTGTCACAGCTTTGGTTCCTTCAGACACTGCATGTTTTGCCAATTCGCCTGGAAGAATAAGTCTTACAGCAGTTTGAATCTCACGAGACGAAATTGTTGATCTTTTGTTGTAAGCTGCAAGTTTTGACGCTTCGCCAGCTATTCGTTCAAAGATATCATTTACAAAAGAATTCATAATCGACATGGCCTTATTTGAAATACCAGTATCTGGGTGAACTTGTTTTAAAACTTTATAAATATAGCTAGAATATGTTTCTTTTCTAGCTTTTCGTTTTTTAACTTTATTATCAGTATTAGTTGCTGCTGCTGCTGCTTTCTTTTTTTCGCCTGATGCTGCTGCTGCTGACGCGGCTGGTCCTTTTGAAGCTGGTGCTTTACCACCACTAGTTGCTGGTTTTTTTTCTGCTGCTTTTGGGGGCATTTTTTGATATTAAATTTTTTTTTTATTTTTACTTGAAAGAAATAACTTAAATATTTGAAACTATTATTATTATTATTATTATTATTATTATTATTATTATCTTGGTATTTAATAAAAATAAAAAAGAAATGAATAATACCTTTTTATCTTTTTATTTTTATTTTTTTTGGAGAAAGTTTTGGGAAAAATTAATCACACAAATCATAACCCTTTTTTATTTTTTTATACAAATTATAAATTACACAATATAGTTAGTTTGCTCAGTTTTAAAATTTTAGTCCTACCTTAAAAAAAATAGCTTTATTAGTCGATTGAATAAGTCTCTCTAGTTCTAATGTAATAGAGATATATTTTTTCAAAAAAAAAAATATGTACATAGAGTTCTTTCTTTATATTCTTTCTTTGTAAGGAATTTGAGCGCTAAGATCATTGCAAAATTTAGCAACAAGGTTAATTAGTATTAGCGTGGCGATTTTAAAGACATTTTTTGATTTATACCGTTATAATAGCTAACCAACAATTTAATGACAAATTTAATATATACACAGCATGGTTTCATTTTGTTTTTGTTTTTATTACACCAAAATTACGTGGGATCCATTTTGCAAATACCTTTAAAAATTTGAACGAATCACGGAGTCGCTATTTTTGAAATTTGATCTCGTGATGCAGAAATAGAAGGTCTTAGACCGTACCAACCCAGAGACAATGATTTTCTACGGTGACGAAACACTAATTCTGTCTATGCTAAAAAAATTTAAAAACACTAATATTATATTCTGCGGTTTTATGATTTTTCAAAAAAAACGAATCTATAGTTAAATGGTGCAATCAGAAAGAATAACTGCGCGACCATTAAATTGGTTATTATTATTATTATTATTATTTAATATTGTTATTTTTCCTTACTTAAAAAATATAACAAAATAGAAATCTAAATTTTGTCAATTATCATCTATAATTGCATTATATTTAGAAAGACTTTGTTCTACCATGTATGTATATTCAAATGCTATTTGAGATAAATGAGGTAAATTTTCGGCCATATTTGACAAACATTCCACAATAAATTGCCATTCACTTAATAAATTATTAGATGTATTATTTAATTCTTTAATAATATCGTATTGACGTATATCTATATCTCTTTGTGTTAAATCAACAAATCGAATGAATTTTGGATCAAAAATTTGACACGCACTAAAAAGAGGACACCCATGATGAGAGGAAATATGTGCTGCAAACTTTTGATGAGCAACTTTAAATGCATGTTATAAAACTCATCTGGGCGAAAATTATAATTAGTAATTATTGGACCCAAATTAAAAAAAATTTGTTGCAACCATGTTACTTCTTTCTATATATACAGAGATTTTGTGGTTGACTTTCAATAAAAGGAAATACTGGTTTTTCTAGATTGTAATGAGTCCAAATTGTTGTGAAAGGAGAGATATGAAGTTTTTAATGCTAATACATACATAAGATGATCTTTTGTATAATTAACCACTTGAAGCCAAGAATTCCATCTTGATTTTGCAAGGAAGAGGAATTTTTCGTAGTTGATTAAATCCATGAAATCGTAAATGAACCATCCATATACTGACGAAGACGTGCTGGACTTCTAGTGAACATTTCTTTAACTTTTTCTAATAATGTTTTAATTACTGAAAAATGATTAAACATACGCCAAGCATCACCAAATAAAAATTAATTTATTAGGTGCAACAGCAGAAAATATAAATTACTTCACGATAACATTTTTCATATGTGCAGCGAATGTTAACAAGTATATGGCCCACAGTTACATTATTTACATGTGCAAGAAAGTCTACAGAAACTAAATTTGTATTGTTGTTACATGCAAAAAGAGTGTTAACTACACTTCTTTGACACGCATCCGTAGTTTCATCCATGATTATAGCAACAGATTTTCGACAAAAAAATGTTTTAAGATTTTCCAAATGTGCAGAAAAAACCACCTTCTTTACAATGTTTTCTAAAAAAATTAAAGGGATATCTGCTATAGCAAAGGCTTCAATTAAATAGTGAATTGTAATTTTTTTAGTTTTAGAAGAGAAAGAGAGGTATCGAGTGTTTGTTGAAGTTGACGTTGTTTATTTTCATACAGATTTTCATAGTCATCAACTGCTGAAATTACAAAATCAACGCGAAATTCACCAGGATTTTTTTTACTCTAGTATTGAATGTAATTATTGTTCTTGTACATGAATTTAACATTAATAAAATAAACAATATTATCTTTTGTCATTACAGTCTACACTGTCTATAACGGATTTTTCTATAACAAACTTTTCTCTATCATATTAATAATTTTCCGTACCATTCCGTACCAATTCAGCACCAATTCCGTACATTTTTAATAACGGACAAATTTTCTGGTCTCAATGATCCGTTATAGACAGTGTGAACTGTATTTTTATTATTATTATTCGACCTAGTATAATGAATTTTTGATTTTTATAATCCTTTCTCATCTCCTTCCTCTTTTGTTAATTTTAAATAGACTTATTCTTCCCAAATTTATCAAAAGTTGTAATATAACCTGAATCTTTTTTTTATTTTCAAGAACCTTCACCACAAATGGTTTTGGTTCTTCATGGGTTCTAACACAATTACTACTGAACATACATTCATTCTCTAATTGGTGTTCTTGTTACTCTTTTTTAATAATATTGTCAAACCACAAATTAACATTTTTGCTCATATATTATTTATATTATTTATATAAGTATCTCTCTTTATTTTATTTATATGTGCGCGTGTATCTTTATTTTATTATTTTATTATTTATTTTACTATTCAATAAATGATTAATTCTGTATATGGTTCAGCCATTCATTACTAGACAGAAAATAAAAATCGCTTTATTTTTATTTTCAATGATGAAATTAATTTTGATTTTATTACAGGACAAAAGGATTAAAAGGGATTTCTTGGCTCCTTCTCTTTCTTTCAGAAGACTGTGTTGGTTTCGCAACTAACTTTTCGTTGTGAAAATTAGTAATAATATTAGTAAAAATTCGTAACAATAATGAATATACAAATGGTTCTGTGTATTCTGTATATTTTAAAGATTATAAACGGACAGAAGAATTCTGCCTGTGTATTTTATTTTACATTCTCTGGACAAAAGCTATCTGATATCTATTTTTACTAATAATGTAGCCTAGGCTTTCATAACCAATTAATTTTATGATAATTGGTCATGTTAACTTTGTCATTATGGCTATGAAGACAATTAGTCTTATGATACATTAAGATAATTTTCTATGAAGACATACTTTTAATAACATACCTTAATTAATGAAAATGTATGTACTGCAAGTGGTCAAAAATGAAGAAAATAATAACAAGTTTAACTAATAAATCAATAAACAAAACTACATAATGATATAAATTTTAATACAAATAGACATTCAAATATCTTTATCTGGAAGTGGATATAATATATATGTATTATAACGAAGGTTTTAAACATGGGGTTTTTGTATTTTTTTTAAAGATCAAAGGTTCTATGTATTAAGAAGATCAATGTCGTCTTACCCACTGGTTGTTTGAATATTTTGGTAATCGGTCAATCAATAGTAATAGAAGTTAATAGCCGGATAATCAGTCGAATTAGAATGTTTATAACTGAATAATCGTAATAGTAAATACCGATTATCCATTGGTTATTATTATTGTTGTTGTTGTTGTTGTTGTTGTTGTTGTTGTTGTTGTTGTTGTTGTTGTTGTTGTTGTTATCCGTATTATCCGTATATGCACAAAAATGTTTTTAGACCATTTTTTTATTTTATTATTCAAAGAGAGTATTATATTTCCATCAAAGATAGAGGTTGGCACCGTTAACCATTTAAACCATCAACCTTGTTGTTAGAAATAAATACAAATACCAAAACATCAATTCAATTTTAATATCAATTCGAATTATTTGTTTTATTCGAATTCAATGCAATTCGAAGACTCAAATTTATAACGAACAAAATAAATAATTCTTGTTCGAATAGAAACCCTACTACGACTATTTGCTAGTAGGAAAAAAGTTAAATTGCTATTATTATTATCAACAACTATTATTACTATTTGACTAAATAAAACTACTATTATTGTTATTATCACTACAAGGACTACGAAGGAAAAATAGAACTGATAAAAAATTATTTAATTGGATCGGATAGTGTATATACTACTACTATTACTTTTGGTTATATTATTCAGTTAAAACTTTTCACATGATTAAATTAACCCGGTTAACCGGCCAAAGAATTTTTACACAGTGCCAGGCTCTAATTAAAAATTAAAGAGCTAAAAATATTTCTAGTATTCCACAAGGATTAATAATAAATCTTGTGGAAATATTTTTACATTTATTTTTATTATAATTATTATTCAACTAATCACCGATTGCCTGACTATCTAATCGTTGAATATTTTCAACAATCGAATAAATCGGCGAATTTTATTCGCCACATGTTATTAAACCGTTGCAAGAGTAAAAGTGATTTTTGCAATAAATACCCACACTGAAAATCACTGAAAATCTTATACTAATTTGTAAGTTCATATTTCACTTTTCTATATATAGGATTGAGCCAAGAGAAATTTTAAAATTAAATCAAAAATCGTACAACATAAATTTCTTTTTTCTTTTTTCAAAAAAAATGAATCATTTGTATAATATTATAATTATCATCCTTGCTTCTTTTTCTACATTGAGTCATGCTCATGATCATCGTGATTTGTCTCAAGTAGATATAAAATTATGGACACATATAATTTTTATGTTTATAGCTTTTGCTTTAATATTTCCTATAGGTATAATAAAAATAATCTAACTTACAAACTATGATTAATAATTAATGATTCATAAATGTCGCTCATTTGTATATAGGAATGGTGCTGGGCTTAAGTAAATCCAAATGGCACGTACCGGTACAATCGTTAGGAACAATTATAGGAACCATGGGATATTTTCTTGGTCATTCACATGGAGGAAAAGAATTTAAGATTCATTCATCATTTGCATCAATAGTAGTCTTTTTATTCCTAGCTCAAATCGGTGCTGGAATATATTTAAAGTTACATCGTATTATTATAGGAAAAACTCATAATCTCAATAATAAACATTTTGCAAGATCAATAATACAAAAAATTCATAGCATTATTGGAATAACTTTTCCAATCACCAGTTATATACAAATCATATTTGGCATTATAACTTTGCCTGGTTGGTGTAAAGATGATCATACGGGTCAATGCCTTGCTCATTTTATCATGGTAATTTGCATACAAAGAAGCATTTAATAATTCTTGATATACAAAACCTATGCATTAATTATTAATGTTATTATTGATGGCAAAAAAACATTTAGGGGTCTTCATTTATAGGATATGGAATAATAATTATTATTATGTTGAAATTAGGTAGTGAATGGCTCCAGAAAAATAATAAATCCCCAGAATTTTATGATAGTATTGTTATGTTTATATGGGGATTCGTAAATACTTGGACTGAACATAGGTAATAAATATATATATTTGGAAAGAAAGTTGAAATTAGAAAATTAGACTATTTAATATAACAATACTAATTATTATTATCATAAATGAAAATATTCAACAAAGATGGAATACGCCCTGGTCACATAAAGATCTTCAAGTAAAATTTTTTTCCTGTATCTTTATATATAATGTTTATAAAAATATCTTCTTAATTTCTTCTTTTATTTTCTGCATTTGTGTTATTAAAGCATACAGGTATTTTGACCTTTCAACATATCAGTGCGTTCGATTGATCTTTGGTAATGCACGATTTATTTTAATC
Source organism: Entrophospora sp. SA101 (assembly GCA_958430865.1). NCBI lineage: Eukaryota > Fungi > Glomeromycota > Glomeromycetes > Entrophosporales > Entrophosporaceae > Entrophospora > Entrophospora sp. SA101. The sequence goes on along the minus strand of CAUDNR010004553.1, from coordinate 31,635 downwards.
ATGATTCGATATTTATTTACACAGCATTAGGAATAATTTGGTGGGCAGGTGGATTGGCTGGTTTGTATTTCACAAGAAATGGTAAAAGAAACATATTTCCAGCTCTCATCATCATATCTACAGGCTTTGCAATGAGCGCACATCAACAATCATCGGAGGTTTCAACAGTTATTCATGCTACATTTGGTTTTACTCTAGTTTCTGCTGGTTTAGCAAGAATAATTGAAATTTGTTTTTTCGAAAACATCTATAAAAATAAAAAATCATTAAATAATCCATTTTTAATTCTTCCGCCTTATGTAAGTATATCTATATACGTAAATTTTTTGTTTATTATTATTAACGTTAATTCCAATTATTTTTTTAAAAATTTTTTAGTTGTTGATATTATCAGGATTATTATTCATGGGAGCGAATGAAGAACAAATATATATTCTAATTTCATTAAATATTGATCCTTATTCATACATTCTAGTTCTAACGTCAATATCATTTTTAATATTTCTTTTCGTAAATCTTTTGATCGACTTGTACGTAAGAATCATCAATTACAAAAATATCGGAAATGGAAGTATTGGTGTATATCAAGAATTGAATGAATTGGAAATTTTATCATCATCATCCTATCGTATAACACCGAATAGTAATAATGATTTGAGAAAAGACGATGGTAATGGTGATGATGTTGAGAAAATTTCTTTTGAAGTTGATAATTTGTTACCTGATAAAAATAGATATTCCTGATGAAGTTTGAATTTGAACTTCAAAAAAAAAATTTTTAAAAATAATAAATTTCTAGATAGTAATATAATAATATATACAATTTTCTTTTTCCTTAGACATTGATTTTTAAAAATGGATATTTTTTTCACTGACAGGTGGTAATTCTATTGTAAAAAGTCAAAATATTCAAATCATAATTATCATCAACATTGTCCACAAGTTTTGGTAGAAATGATAGTAAAATCCACAAATTCGATTTCAGGAAATAGCATTACTATTATCCTAAACATCAAAGTGAGAAAATGTCAAAAGACATAAGGTCACGCACAAAGTACAAGAGATGTTTAATGATAGTAATAGATGGGAATATTCAGAAAAAGGTTTAAATACTGTACCGTTTTGATTTTGGTTTTGGTTTTACCTGTTGTTTCCATCTTGCAACATTACTATTAATGTCAACAGGATCGTCACAACCTTCATTGTTTGAAGGACCGGGAGCTAGAAAAAAAGTTAAGCAATCTTTCAAAAAAGGCTCAAGACTTGTACAAATGGGACATTTACTTGACATATATTATCTCGATCAATACATCTAAACATTTACTAAAGTTGTTTGCATCCGCGTAGACATCTAATGGACTTCTCCTTGTGTACCGCACCTTTAAAATTCCAGGAGCTGCGTTACAAGCTCTACGTTTCAAAAATCAATCGCAAGAAATAAAAATGATTGTAATGTAATATATATATGAAAATTGAATTTTTTCTTTGAATTCGGTTGCCCAATAACATAAGTGTACGGTGTATCAGAAACGCCAATCAATTGCCCTCTAGATATTGATTGATGCGGTGCCAGGCTTCCGGAAAATCCAGAGTGAAGCATCTCAAAAAGTCGTACCCTGCACAATATTGATTTGTTAATCTATTGCAGAAGTTAAAGAACAAACTATCACACAAAAGTTTCTTTGCTGAAACTGTAATCTTCACATGATCATAAGCAAATCTGTTCACGGGTTGTCATTGTCTCCTAATCGGGGAGTTTTTTGAACTGTTTGGCGTGCAAAGGCACAGTCGTTTTCGTGACAATCTCCCGTTGATCACTAAACGGATCATCAATTAAATTTTGTAGTCGCGTTAATTTTATTTCTACACTTACTTGTTCATATATAAAAAATATACAATGGCTAACATCGTTCATCCTCTTTGTGTTCCTTCTTCATACAAAGATCATCAATATCAAGTATTTCAAAAATTTTCATTATTGAAATTTTCAATTAAATTTTTTGCTAAATCATTATTAAATTAGGGATCTACTGTAGAACTTAGAAAAGATCTAGCCAACAGTAAAACTCTGTATGTTGGAAATTTATCATTTTATACAACGGAAGAACAGATCTATGAACTATTTTCAAAAGCAGGAGAAATCAAAAGGATAATAATGGGATTGGATAAGTTTCAAAGAACACCTTGTGGGTTTTGTTTTGTTGAGTAAGTTGGAAATTTTTATTTTTAAGGAAAAAAAAAGTACCTAATATTAATCATTGGAAAAATTTTTTTGTGAAGGTACTATTCACATGAAAATGCATTAGACTGTATGAAATATCTTAACAGTACTAAATTAGATGAAAGAGTCATTAGAACAGATTTGGATCCTGGATATAAAGATGGAAGACAATTTGGAAGGGGTAGATCTGGAGGTCAGGTATATAATAGATATATATGTTATAGAATTTATTTGTTTATTTATATGTGCAAATAATGCAATCTATATTTTATAAATAAATGAAGGTTAGAGATGAATATAGACAAGATTATGATACAGGGCGTGGTGGATGGGGGCATCTTCGTGCAAAAAACGAAGCAGAACGTGCAAGAAGACAAAAGGATGAATATGAAGCCATCACCTCCATTCCTAAGGGTGCTGGTGAATACAAAGGCAAAGGTAATGGTACACTCATATAAAGAGGATATTAATAATTTAGATTTGAAATGCTACAATATTATTTGTTAATCAACATCTTTTATTGTTGTTGCTGCTGTTGTTACAATAAATATTTAGGAACTAAGTCAAAAAAACGTGAAAGAGATAGCGATGATCAAGGGCAAGATCGTGAAAAGAATCCACGCTTTAGAGGAGACAAATCAGATGATGATGAGGATGAAATGCAAACTGGTGTTTAATATTGTACAAAAAAAAAAATCTTTTTATTTTTTTTTTTTTTGGAGGGTAAAATATTTTATTATTTTATAATCCATCTTAGAATGAAATTTTGCAGGTTCACTGATTACAACGAACCAGTGAGATTTGTCGCGATGTTCTTTTAAAAAAATAAATAATAATTTAACTTAATAATAAAACAAGTAACGAATGAATTGTAATATTATAAAATCAGATAGTGACAATGATTTACTGCAAAACAAAAAGCAATATTTTCTCTTGGTTTATCAATTTAAGTACAAAAGTTATGAGCTGCTACTTCACATGCCAAAGAATATTTAATATAATAAATAATACACATACGCTATGTTGCACAAACAAATATAAACGATTTTTTAGCCAATAAATAATGACAAAAAATTATCTGTTAAAAAATAAAAATAGATAAATGTCATCGTCAACGCAAAGACCTCTTCATGGAAAGAAAAAACTACCAGAGGAAGAAGATGCAACTAAATTAAAATTCGGAGAAGGTTGGTTTAATAAAATCAAGAATATCAAATAAATCAGTTTTTTAAAATTTTTACACCTTTTATACTTTATCAAAAGATTTTGAAAATGAAGAATTTCTTTTTGTGTCAGAAGTAGCATCTTTAATCGGAAGAGTTCCTGATAATCAAAAAAATACAGAGTTGGTATTAATATGGCTAGCAAATATTCATAATCAATATTAATATTTAATATAATTTGTTGTTGTTTTTTTTTTAATTTGATAGTGTTTATCAAAAAACATTGGAATATGTAAACACATTTACAAAATTTCATAATGAAGAATCATTAAGAGAATTAAGAAAGTAACAGTAATTATAAATAATTTATTCATAGTAGTTATTAATTATAATGATGAGGATGATGATAATCGTTTAATTTATTCTTTGAATATAGAACTTTAATGAAATATAAATTACATAAATATGAGTTGGCTCAATTAGCCAATTTATGTTGTGAAGAAGTAGATGAAGTACGTTCTTTAGTACCAAGGTAAAATATTATATGTAGTTCTTATCAAATATTTGATGGTAATGATATATATACACACTGATATTATATATAATATTAAATAATTATTAGTTTACAGTCAAGACCTGAAGAAGAACTTCGTGCTATGATTGATGATATTTTATCTTTAAAGAAATATCAAAGCTAGTAAAAATATTTTATATGACATTCATCTCTGTGAAACACAACTAAAAATTTGGGAATGTTTAAACCTTTGTTATAATAATAAATATTGATAACAGTATTTTTAAGATATGGATACTTTCTTGGAATTTGCTATAATATTATTTTAAATAAATTTATTAAATTTATTTATTTTTGTAAGTCATCAAACAGATCAGCAAAAAATTTCTATATATAATAAACATAATAAAGTCATCCAAATTTCTTAAAAAAATCCTATTAGTATATTAACATTAACTGTCAAATATTTTTTTCGATTTGGATAACATGATCAGAAAATGCATAACCAGTCCCTTGATGGACCTTCTTATATTGTAATAATTTAGTTTAGTCAAATAACTTATTATGGTTACACGTTCAATATTGACTAGAACACTGAAAAGATGGTAACACAATAGCTCTTACATACAAAATGGAAATGGCAAGTATTAAATATCAACTTTAACAAAGCTTTGAATTGATTTGTTTTATTATTTAAGATGCATTTTTAAAAAATATTTTTAGTCGTGTTCTGAGAAAAAAAATATAACAAAAGATGATTGGGTGAAAAAATTGTCAGAGGTTAAAATTGATAAATTGTATGTTGTTATTATTATTGTTAACATGTAAATAATATATAAGTTACTTTAAATTATTCTTCTAATGATGATTTTGCTAATAGAGAATTAAATAAACTTATCATGAACTACTTTGTGATTGAAGGATACAAAGATGCAGCTGAAGCATTTAGTCAAGAATGTGGACAATCCCCAAGTATTGATGTAGATTCAATAAAAGATAGAATGAATATAAAAAATGCTATTCAAAATGGCAATATTGAAGAAGCAATTGAATATGTAAATGATTTGAATCCAGAGGCAAGCATTAAATTTGTTGTATGAATAACTAGAAAATGGTTATTGCACCACTTTCAGATCATATTACATCATGATCAATGAAAATAAAAACCACTTCCAGTCTTTAAAATGAGTCAATGTTTAGGTTTATACATATATATAAATAACAATAATTATTATATTTATTTTTCTTCTATATAGATATTAGATACAAATCCAAAATTATGCTTTCATCTTCAACAACAAAGATTAATAGAATATATTAGACAAGGAAGAATAACCGAAGCTCTAGAATGTGCACAGGATGAATTAGCACCACTTGGGGAAGAAAATGTAAGTTAAGCTTTAAATAAATAAATAAATATTCATGCATGTATATATCTGTATAAATATAAATACACATTGCATTTAACTAATTTATATATATGTGTGTACCAAAAATTCAAGACTGAATTTCTTGAAGAACTTGAGAGATCAATGGCATTATTAGCATTTGATAATACATCCACATCTCCTGTAGGATATTTATTCCATACATCACAACGTTTACATACAGCCAGTGAGCTGAATGCTGCAATTTTAACTTCACAAAACCAACAAAAAGATCCAAATTTACCAAATTTATTAAAAATGTTGGTTTGGGCTCAAGATGAATTAGATGAGGAAGTAACATATCCTAAAATGGAAAGTTTAACAATTGCTGAATTAATTGAAACTAATAACAATAATAATATCATTGGTAATGGTGATGGTGATAATGATATTAATAATAATTTTTCTTCTGTAAACATAAATGCATCAGCGTCAACATCTATTTCCAATTCTATATCAAACTCTACTATAAATCTTTTATATTTACCAATCTAATAATGATGTATTTCCTTTTTTAATCACATTTAATATCAAATAGCATAATTTCAATTTCTTCAGTTTGGATTTTTTTTTTAAGAAAAATGGTAAATTAATTATTAAAATGAATGAATGAACATGATTTAATGATTTATTATAATTGAATAAGTCTTTGGATCAAGAAAAACCATGCTTTATTCATATTATGGATCATCATGTAGCCAGAGAGATGAATTGGAAGAAAATTTGGTTATGATATTATACTGTTTAATTTGATAAAGGAAGAACATGTATGTATTGAAAAAAAGAGATCATAACTATATTAAAGACATACACTTTTCCTTTTTTTAAGGACCAGTCTTTTCAGTCTCAAAATTTGAGACCAAGGATTGAGAAGACCAGTTCAAAGACCAGTCCTTAATCAGTCTTTTTAGGACCGATCCAATCTTACTCAAAAACCTTTATTACCATCAAATGATTCTTATGAAAAATCATTGGTAATTAAATTTTTTTTGGAAGAAAAGATGTCAATTAATTAATTATATATATGGAATTAAAGCTCCGGATGAGCTGAGCCAGCTCGCATATAAAAAAGTGCTGGCCCGAGCCGAGCTCCAGCCAACTCGAAATAAAATCACGATTCTGTTTCTAATAAAAAATACCTTTAGGTCCTGAATATATTGCATATAGCCAAACATAAGAAAATTGCATTTAAAATTCAATTACTAATCACACTTCAATGAGTTTTATGTTTTTAAAAATTTATATTTAATTACAATGTAATGTTTGCTCAAATATTTGTAGGGAATTAAAACGAAATGCAAACTGTTTAAAAAATCTTTATTTATTATTGAATTAAGCTAGAGTTCCTATTCATAATACGAATTCTTATTCGAATTATTCCTTTTATTCAGTTTATTTATTCATTCTATTCGTTTGTTTATTCATTCTATTCGTTTGTTCGTTTGTTTATTTGTTTTTATCCGTTTTATTTGAATTATTTCATTATTCGAACCATTTGTTTTATTCGTTTATTCGAATTATTTGTTTTTATCTGCTTTATTCTCTAAGTCGAGCAGATTTGAATTAAAACTTGAATTTTCATGTTCGAGTTGAATTCAAGAAAATATCTTAATTTTTTTTTAGATGATGCTCATAAATAAAATAAAAGTATTAGAATTAATCATTCGTTACTTTAAAAATTATGTAACGTCAAACTCGAGCCTAGGTCGAGCTCGGCTTTAGCCATTCTTGTTAAAATTCCTGACCTTCTCATCTGTCATCTATGTATCCTTTAAATGGGTCTTCTGGGTCTTCTAGTCAACCTTCTCCATTAATTTTATTTCATGCTTTCTCCTTGGTAATTTTTTAGTGGTGTATTTGTACAATCTATTTGAATATGTCTTTTTCACCATTCTTATCATATTGTTTATTGCTGCAGTATTTTTTAATATGTTTTTTTTCTTTACATTCTTTACATTCTATTTCTGGACAGTCTTTATATTGATGATCTGTCCCTTTACAATTACTATATTCGTAGTTTCCGTTGTTGCTGTTCATTCGATTATCTCTTCCAATCCAATTATTTCTTTTTCTTGGCTTCTGGATTTCCAATTATTTGGGGAGAGTTTCTTTGATCATAATAATTTCTTTGATAATAATTTTCTGGTGATTTATTGGTCTTTCTCCATTCTTCTTTTCATTAGCCCCCTGATGAGGTTTCTCTTGCTCTTTTGGAGGTTTATCCCAACCTTTCAGTTATAGTTTCTTTCTGATTAATTACTTTCTTTTCTTTTATTGATTTCTCTTCCAATTATTTCATTTTTCAGATTTCTAATTCTTGGATTAGTTTTTCCTGTTGATTGTTTAGTTATATTATTTGTTGAAATACATTTACCAGAAAGTCGGAAATAGTTTATTGTGATCTATGGTTTTTTATTGCTTTACAATATAATAAGGAAGATGTTAAATAGTAAAAAAAATTAAATTGGAATCATACAAATAAAAGTTTCACATATTGGGAATTTTTTTCAATTAAAATTAATATGATCAAAATACATTTCATACTTCAAGGTCATTTAATAGTTTGGATTTTTGAAAGAAAATGACTTATTTATAAAATTATGCACACTTTGGCTCTATATTCCCTCAAGGAAAGCATCAGTTTCTCATTCAAATTACAATATGACGTAACTTGATGAATTTTTGTTATAACGGAGCTTTTTTAGTTACATTTATAATAAAATCAACTAATAACTTGATAAGACGAATAATGTCGGAACTTTGTATATAAATGATTTACATTAAAAGAAATGTGTGTTTTAAAAACAATTGAAACCTACGCTAACGAATAAAAAAAGACTTTGCTACTTGTTGTTTATTACATAAAAGTTCAATAGTACGTCAAATGAATATATAAATTTTGATGTATAACCTTTTAAATCGAATTTTTTTTAAAAACATATCAACTTCATTTTTATCGAGGACTACTTAATAAAGAGAATTTTCAAGCCTAAAACAAGTACATCGGTTTAACGAGTTCTGGCTGTGTGCCCCATTGCTCTATTTCCTGATCAGAAACATAAAACCAGTCAAATTCCCCATCCAGAACTTTGATATTAAATGAACCAACTTCATTATACTTACTGGGCCAACAAATTGTTTGAAGAAAAAGCAAACTTGGGCAGTTTTCCCATATATTATTTTTTTAAAATTCAAGATGAAACAAATGCATACTGTATTTGCCCTTTCATCAAGAGCATCACATCACCACAAATAATTCTATTAATAATTGTTGTCAATAGATAAATTTTTTTGTGATTATATACACTCCCTGGACAAAAGTATCCGGACACCTGTTTTTACTAATTATACAAAAACGCGCATAATAACTACACATAAATTTTATCAAAATGTAGCTTAGGTTTTGATGAATATGCATGTAAATTTTGATACTCTCAAAACGTCTAAAAAAATTTTAATTAAAAAAATCCGAAACTCGACGAAAATGATGATGATCAACAAAATATTTATTTTGTGTAAATAAAAAAAATGAAATAAAACTTAATATTAATATCGAGTCGGCCATCCATCGCTAGAAATGCATGTCTCGATCCTTCTAGACATGTTTTCTATTAATTTGTAGTAAGTTTCATATGGAGTTCGTTGACT
>CAUDNR010004553.1:0-22652 GCA_958430865.1 Entrophospora sp. SA101 | reverse complement strand
CATACATTTCCATTTTTGGAGAGGATATAGGATCTACACAGCCAATAAAAAGTTCAGCGACTAAGTGACTTGCACCACAGTAAAAAGTTCTTTCGATTTTAATAGATGTGTTTCACAAAAATTTTACATAGCTATGACAGTAGACATGTCAATCGCGTGAAATCTTGACTGACTGATTTATTTTTTGATAGACAAAACGCAGAAGTGCTAATAACAGTGTACTATTTTTTATTTGTATTGATATATATATTTTACTTTTTTATTTGTAGTCTTTTTTGCTATAAATATTTTAATTGAAATCAAAACATGGAGCAGAACTTGCTGGGTAATTATAATATTCTTATCAAGATGGTAAACGATTGGTATTTTGCTTTGCATAATCGTGATCAATATTAATATTATTATAAATAAAGTCAGTACATCATTGAAAAGAAACAATTTAATATGAGATGTTTGATTATTGGAAATTGGCAGATGTTGAAGCATGTATGTTACCTTGAACATTACAATCATTCTCTCAAGTTCCTCATGTACACAAGACTAATCTGATCACAATGCTCTTGATGATACAGTGATGCAACCTAATTCTAGGGAGGGGGCACAAGACCCTGGAGTTTACTGAAACTGCATAAATTGTCAATGACACTCACTAATCTTCCCAGACCAGAGAAAGCTGCTGGCATGTTAGCCGAAAAGTTTCCTGCAATCATCCTACCTCTAGGGTAAGGATGACTTTGTGACCAAGTCACAACTCTTGATGAATTTAGCACCATGTAAACATCCAAATCCATCAAAGCAACAAGAATCTGCAACTTGTTCCAACAGGAGGTTGCAATTCAGAGCAGGGTTAGTGACCCTGAAATTGCATTTGAGCTCTGATGTTAGGTATGGTTGCTTGCCAAAACTCCTCTGGAAATCTATCGGCAGAGTTTCGGCAGGTAATGCACTAATTGTTTGTTAGAGTTTCGGCAGAGTTTTGCATTTAGGGATTTCAACAATTAGCAGAGTTTCAGCAGGTTACACACTAATTGTTTATTAAAGTTTTGGCAGAGTTTTGGCAGTCATTAAGAGGTTTTGGCAAGCAACCTTAATGTTAGGAGGAAAGGCTGTAAAATATATGTTATAAATTAATCATTCCCATAAATTTTCTGTTTCTTTGATTTTTACTTGACCAACTGACTTGTTATTTTTAAATGGGGGCTTTTGCCCATATAACCCACCCTGGTTTATAAAGGAGCATAGCTCAATGAGAGCATGTATCTCACAAGTATAAATATGGCAGTTAGATTATGCCCACTCCTATTGTGATAGTCACCATGATCACTGGCATCAAGGTGAAAGCTGGAAATAAAATGGTTCAGATTTCGTTTGGTATAAATTAATCATTTTCATAAATTCTCTGTTTCTCTTTAATTTTATTTGACCAACTGAACTTGTTATTAAAATGGGGTAGGGTTGTTGGTGAGCAGACATGCCACGAACAAGATAGCAACCCTGGACTCAAACATTGAATTCAGGTAAATCCAAAACAGCAACCTCCCAAGTTGCGACCTCCCAAGTTGAAAATTTTGAATCAGTCACATACATTGACTTTATTTTAATAAGAAAGGTATAACACAAATCAAACACCACCCAATTGCTGATCCTCATCAGCAATCAATCATATGATAACAACTAGGGATGTCCACTGAAACTATGTCAAGCTATTGAAACACTTTCAGTAAGATTCTTGGTTTTGTTTCAAAAACCAAAAGTCAATATCTCTACTGAAAATCGAAGCTTAAACCGAAAACATACTGTAGTACAAATTTTTTTTTTAATAGATAATTAAGATTATAACCCAAGAAAATTATAAAAAATAAAAATTTAAATTTGTTGACTTTATTTTTTTATTAACTGCTGACAATGGTGCATCATCTATTAATATAAAAAAGTTCCATGATTGAATTAAAAAATTATTTAATTATATTATTTAAATATGTTATGTTTTCATAATTACATAATTCTAAATATCATGTTCATTTATTTTTAGAATCAAATTGGAAATTCAAATATTTGGATACACTTTGTGAAAGGAAGTGAGGTTAAAAATAGCAAAGGATACTATTCTGCAAGGTGTCACTATTGTTCCAAATTTTTTGATGTAGGTTACCCATTGAAAAACATCTGGCAAAGGAATGTGGTGGTTGCAATAGAAAAATTCATAAATACTATTTGGATGTCATTGTAAAAAAGAAAGCAATCAAATTTCTTCTAATATACAAGAACAACTAAGTTTGTCTGAATTCTGCGAAAGCACAGAAAGGAATGATAATATTAATAGAGTGTTAATCAGAGCATTCGAATGTGTGGTGTATCTTTTAATATTATTCAGAATCCATACTTTATTGAGTTACTTGGACAACTTAGGCCTGTCCACACACCACCTAATAGAAAAGCAATTTCAGGAAGACTTCTTGATGCAGAAGTGACTAATATTAATACCAAGATTAACCTGTAACTTGAGAACCAAAAAAATTTAACTTTGGGTAAAGACTTTTATTATACTGGTGTTTTTTATTTTAATGTATTAATACTTGGTTATTAATTTAATATTAATTAGCACTTGATGGCTGGTCAAGTTCCAACAACAAGTTAATATGGAATTATTTGATCCTTACACCAGACTATAAACAGTATGTGTATAAACATTGTGATTTTTCATCATATTCTCATACAGGGAAGTTCCTAGCTGAACAAATTAATAATATTCTTATTGAAGCTGGTCCTGAAAAATTTGCATCAATTGTGTCTGATAATGAAGGAAATGTTCATGTTGATAGAGAAATAATTGCAAGAAGATATCCTAATATTTTGAATTTAAAGTGTATTGCCCATTGTTTTAATTTAATATCAAAAGATATTCTTAAGCGTCCATTTTCAGAATCTTTACTTTGAAAATCCAATAAGATTATAAAATCCTTTAGGAAATCCCATCAACCAAATTCTATTCTTGAAAGTTATATCAAAGATTTAAAGATTAAGGGTGGAGGGTTAAAAGGTTATTTAAAAACAAGATGGTGTTCAATGTATGATTCAGCAATGTCTGTTGTTAGGTTACAACCAGTCTTTCAATTGGTAAAAAATTTATTACCTATCTCAGCATTGATAACATGATCATCTCTTTCAAGAATTGCCAATAGAATTGGTTTTTCCAATAATTCAAATTCTTTTGACTGAAAATAAAGAAAAAAAAAGAAAAATTAATATTATTGACAACTATAACTTACAAATTAAGATAAACACTTTGCTTTAGAATTGTTTTAAATAAAAATATACTAGGATTTTCTTTTTCAAAAATATAGTACCCATTTTGTTTTGTTGGATTGTCTAAAGTATCTTTAAAATATGAACGAAAAAAATATAAGATGGATGAAGGTGCATGAAAATATTTTACATTTGGTTCTTCGCCAACATTAATTTTTACATTGTAGTTATATTTTGAATCCAATAATTTTTCAAGATAAAATCTTTTCTATTATTTCTATTACTAAATACAAAACTTCGTTTGTGTTTTTATATTAATAACTTATCCCAGTCAAGTTGATTATAACCACCAACTGATTGATTTGGAGCTGCCCTTAAATCATTTCTATTCATAATTAATTTTTCTGGGTGAAGTATATGGTGGATTTTTTTTATCAATCCAACTTGCAATGTATGCTTTTGTTTAATTGTATTTGATTCAATTGTTAGGTTTTTTTGATGGTAAAGTTGTTGTAATTGTTTATTATATAATAATGTGAAATTTTCCAAACTTTTATATATTTCATAAAATCATCTCTTTAAGATTGAATTTTCCAATGATTCAAATTCGCTTGACTGAAATAACGTTTTATCATTTACACAAATATTTTCCTGAAGGAATTAATTCGTGTGAAGGCAGATGTTTTTTAATTCAATTTTGTAAAATTTTACCTCAATAAAAGGGTTTGTTGTATATCTGTAAAATGATTCAAGAGCAAGTTTATTGGCATCTATCAATAATTTCAACACATATCAATTCCAATATAATTATTAAGTACAGTTTCATATAAAATTCATTATCATATATAAAAACAAATAAAATGATAAAACTTACAGAATGGTGGTTACTAATTATTTACCCTTTCAAAGACATAGTTTATCCATTTTCTACTTATTGCAATTTTAAAGTATGGACAAAACAAAAATATAGAATGGGCATGAAATTCATTTATATTTGGTTTTTCACCAACTTGAATTTTTCGTCGCAGTTTTAGTTATATTCTGAATATTAAAAAGTATGCTTATTTAGAAAGTTTCTGGTGGAGAATATATTTTATTATGAAAATCAATTCTAACAAAAAAAAATTTATCTCCTAAGATCACATTAATTACATTCAATTAAAATCATAAAATGAATAAATATGCATATATATTATTAAAAAATTACAATAAATAAAGTATATAAAATTATTAATTAATTTAAAAAAAATTGTTTTTTTCCTGGGAATATTCTTATGAAATAATAACCAATTAAGCAACTGTTTGATTTGTATCTTTTTCACTAGTCGAAGGTTCAGATTCTGTGCGTTTGGTTTCAGTCACTGGTTTTCTTTTACCAGTAATATCACCATACATACCACCCACTACATTTGCAATACTACTTCTTGATTCATAAAGCTACATAATATATAATAATTAGAAAAAACAAATTTTTTAATATATATAACTCTTAAATAAATATCAATTGATTACAATTGTGATTATATGTACCGGATATATAGCAACAGCCAAAGTACTCATTATAGCCCAAATCATAGAGATGGCAACCCAGAAAGTGAAGAAAGGAACCGAAAAAACATAACGAGAGAAGTACATCGGTAATGGCCATATAATGACAAGAATTATTGTGAGGACTACAGAGCTTTGAATGGAAAATATGAACGCTTTCCTTAATCTCGCTGGATCATGCTCTATTGGGTCATCATAGATGGCATGAGTTGATACTTCGTCATCAGTTAAAATTTCAAGTTGATTTTTTGTAATGTTGAAATCAAAATTGTCTGGTGAGATTAATGACCAAATTGTTGCTACTAATCCTGACATTCCTAATGACACACTAAATAATAATAAGAATAATATTATTATTTAAAATTGTTATTAGCAACATTATAATAATAAATATTACTCATCAAGAGGAAAAATGACTTACAGGTTTCCTGCCAACATAGGATAATTATGACCAGTTGTGGTAATTGTAAGTTCACCAAATAAGCCTTGTGCAGTTGCCAACCAAGAAACGACACCACAAACAAGACCAATAATTGAAGCGCCGACAGCAGCACTCTTGGTTTGTTTTTTCCATGTTATCGTAAATGCGACAGGAATGACGGCGGGGGAACAAAGGATACCCATAAGTAAATAAAGGTAGCCTAAACTTATACCAATAAAATGAAGGATGGTGGCCAATACACCCATGATAATACCAAAAGCAACAACTGAATAATGTGATTGGTTGATAACTTTTTTTCCTGGTGCCTATATACATAATAATCAATTAATTAAATTAATTAATTTATTTTTTTTTTTTTAAAATTAAAAAAAATTTAAATATACATACATGAGATGTAATATATGTTCTATATATATCATATGTGTAAATAGATGATACAGCAATAAGTTCAGCAGAAGCAGCAGATCTAAATGAATAAATAAATAAATAAAAAATTTATTATTATTAATTAGTAATTAATATTACTTGAAATCCTATCCTCTTCTTCCTCTTCTCCATAATAATTACAAAAAAAAATTTATACTTACGTCACAGCCATGAAAACCAAAACCAATACAGCAACAGCGCCAGGTGAACCCAAAAGAGAAGCAGCAGCCAAAGGTAAGACCAAACCCTCATCAATCTGTTGTTCAGTCAATGGATCCATATTTCCAGAAGCAACAAGAGCAACACCGGCAATGCCCATAGTAGTAGCAAGAGTGAAAGGAATGGCAAACCATGCCAAACCACCAATCAAGTAAGCCTTGACAGTTGATGATGGACGAGCAGCAATAGCACGTTGCCAATAGGCATTATCGACGAATACAGTACCGAAATTACCAACAATATTAATAATGCCAAAAATAAGACCTTGTAAGGAACTCATAGTCACGTATTCGCCACCTTCATTGTCGGTCACAGGATTTTTTTGGGCAGCCATGGACAACAATTCGTGCATTTTGCTTGGTGAACCAATGATTGGAGAAGTTGAATAGACGGTGAACACGAAAGTAAGAATGATGATAAAGATTACAGTGGTGTGTACGTAGTCAGTCAAGAAGGTGGCTTTGATACCACCGAAGAAGGTATAAAACATGACACCGATAGGAAGTAAGAAACATGTTGCAAAAACATTTACACCAGTAAGTGCATTTACCACAGCTGAGCCGCCAAGTAACAACATAGCAGTTACAATCACTATAAATTAATAATTATAAGTAATCTTGTAAAATAAATATTGAATATAAAATAATTATAGAATAAAAAAAACTACAAAATGACTTACTGTTAGTGATCAAACCAAAGCACAAAAAGACAATATGAGTAGCTTTGCCATAACGGACATTAATGATTTCAAGAAAAGTGTGGGCATTTGGAGCTTTTCTTTTGACTTCAATGGCCAAAATAGCGAAAAGAAGCACCTAAATTAATGAAGATCAGTTTCATTTTAGTATTTGTCACATGAAAATTGAAAATTCTCAAAAAAAAAAAAAAAATTTACCTGAATTGTTGCACCAGAGGCATACCAGAAAGGTCTTTTTTTGAGAATAAATTATTAATAAATAATCCTGGTCATTAGTTATCACATTATCATCATAATCATTAAAATATATGACATACCCGGACACACCATATCTGTAAGCAACAGAAGATGATTGAAGTAAAGTGGCAGCCCAAGTCCAAGATGATACGACAGCAGAAGCCACCAACCCAGTTTTTACTGAACGATGGGCCGTCATAAACATTTCAGAGGTCTGATATTCTTGCAAATAACGTTTTTGTGCTATCGTCAAAAGTGACATAAAAACGGCAAAGAAGGCACCAAATCCAACAACTGTAATTGTAAAGGAAGAAATATTAAATCATGCCACGTGACATTAATTATGAATCATTGTGATGAATGAAGAGGTAATTACCGACTCCCCAGCCAATGCCTTCAGCAAGAATAGGTCCCTCTACCATTTTTATTAATAAATTTTGGGGTTTTTTAAATGTTAAATTAATTAAAATTAAATTATTAAAAGTTTATCGTTAAAAAAAATTAATTTTAAATTCGATTAAATTAAATTAAAAGTTTAAAAAATTAATTTTAAATCATAAGAAGCTCGTTAAAAAACTTAATCAGTTCTAAAAGTTTTTCTTTAAAAAAAAAAAAAAATATCGTTACTATTTATAAAAAAAAAAACTTGGAACAGATAAGGAAAAAAAGAAGAGGGAATCCCAGTTATTATATGAAGATCAAACATTTTTGAATTTTAATGATTGTGATTGTTTAGTTTATCATTATGAGTGAATTGACGTTTGTGATTGAAAATATAAATTATCTAATACCAATATAAAATAAAAGAATCAAATGCTCCATTATATATTTCGGAAATTGATTAAATGGGAAGTCATTCAGTGATGTTGCCTTTTTAGTAATTTTTCACAAAATTATTATTTGTCACGTGGTGCTATTTGTCGGCATAAACTTTGTATTTCAAACAATTTTTATGATAAGCATCGAAGATAAGATGCGTTTGTTAGATGAAGATGTTTTCTTTATCAATGAATAAAAATTTGCTAAATAACACGTGAAACGTATTGTACCCAAAATAATAATAATACAAAGTTTTTTTTTTAGCAACAAACTTTATCACTAAATATATCAAGATTTGATCTTCTCCACAAATATTATCAAAATTTGTAAGCCATATATGCATATTTGTTATTTGTGAATCCATAATAATAATGGTTTTTCATATTCATTTTTAACAGGTTAACTTCTTGATTTTTATTTTATTTGCTTGCTTCCTACTTAATATCAACTCACACATCCTGAATACGGGATATATTAATATTTGGGATTGCACCAAAATGCGGAAATGGCATTTTGAATTTAAATAATTGGTTTGTAACACAAACCAATCAAAGAATGTTATTCTGGGTCTCTATTATTGCATATAATCTTTTGTACTATATACAACTTTTGTGAACAAACCAGTTATGCGTAGTTTTTAAAAGATAACGATAAGGTTTTACTAAAGAAAACAAGTTATTATTTAAATAATTATGTCTCCTTTATAAGTCGCCAAAAAAATTTTTTTTTTTTGGCATTTAAATTTAGTCGGTCAATCTACGTATATAAAGTCACCAAGTCAGTCAATCTAACTTTGCCCGAGTATAATTAAATTAATCACAATAGGTTGGTTTCACATCTTTATTCACATTTCTACTATGCTTCTGAATTTTGGTCAGTGGTTAATTTCTGTTACACGGGATGAAATAAACTCGCTAGTATTTATTTATTAATTAGATTATATACAGAATATAGAAACGGCGAGATGATGAGATAATTACTGCAGTACAAGAAGCATCAGAAGTGGAAGAAGAGGACAAAAATATGAGTATTACATTATCAACGACGAAATTTCTATAATAAGGTAAATCGTTCAGTAGTATCAGAAGTGAGAGATGCTTCTCTAAAGTAACATATAAGTTTTGAAATTTGATAACTCTGTCTGTTTATTTAATAAGTCGACCACACGGGCCCACTCCTGCATGACCGATTTATCGAACAAATTTCTATATTGGATCTATGAACTGAAAATTTAAGTTCAAAAATTAATATTAATATCATAAAATGGGTCAAATTCTCAGTCCATTAAAAAGTAAAGGAAAGGTCGATATTATTGATTAATTTTTTTAGCCAATCGGAAATTTTCAATAGGACATTTAATGTTCGTGCAACCAAGAAAACTTTTTGCTATCAACACATTTTTGTTTGTCGTTCAAGTAAACATATTTAGAATTATGTATATATATTATTCTTGTAATAACAAGATTACTTGGGAAAAAGAATAAATAAAATTACTCAAAATGACCCAAAATAATATTTCTTTTAATAAAGAAATGATTTTCGGCCTGCATTATCAGCCTTAACACAAGGGCATAATTCGGGAACACTTGATAAGAAAAGTACTAGGTAACCTAAACAAATACTCACGAGACTGTCTATATCTTTCTAAATATTAATATCAAGTGTAAATTATATAAAGTTAATGCATAATTAATGCAGGTGTGATAAGAATCTCATTTATTATCTCCAAATAAGTTTATCTCATAAAATACAATGTGTGTAATTTACGATAAATACAGTGTTGGAGTACTAATATCTATTTTTATCGAGAACAATGCAGTCAAGCATTCAATTTGCATCTTTGCCAAACTTTTTTTTTGAAAAGGAAAAGATAATAGAATTCACCAAATAAAACATTTGTTTTTGGTTATATTCACTTTGAAAGAATTTTCTATCTATCGATCCACCTATATATTATATAATACATATACATATATAATATATTGTATTGTTAGTCGACCCCGAAATTATTTATTAACCGGTACCCTGAAAACTTTTAATTTCGATTAAATATCACGTGTAGATAAAAGCATTAAGTCCTTATTTTTTTAATAATTACAAATAAAATTTTTGATGTTTTCTAATCATTTTTTTTTTACGAAATCTTTATCATATATTATTGTTTTTTTCACTTTTGGAATATTATAATTAATAAAACTATGTAAACTTGATTAAACTTGATTTTTTTTGCAATAAATAAGTTGTAATTTATAACTTTATTTTTCTATCTCTATAATTTCCCGATCTCCTATATAAAGCATTATTTAAATATACTACTGTATATATATATTTATTTTTGATCATTATTCAATTAAATCGATCATTTGACGATTTACAATCATTGTTATTATAAGCAATTATTTATTATATGTATCTGATCTAGGTTTTTTGATTGTTGGATATAAATGTCGATTAGATCTAAATTAGATAAAACTTGTTTTGTTAATTGATTTGTTAAATGCCAGATTATTGTTTATTTTTAATGTTTATTTCCGTGTTTAGTAAAAAACAACCTTTTTATAATAATAATGAATTTCTAATAAAAGCTTTAAAAAGAAATTATGCAATGTATCTCTTGGTGACGAAATCACTTTCAATGCACGACTCTGAAAAATGATTAAATTTTTAACGATCGATTACATTGTTATACCAGTAATAGATAATAATAGATTTGCATTAATTTATATTTTTGCTATTCGTCATCTGATAGAAATTATGAGCGATCAAATTTAATTAGACAAATTAATGAATACGCTCGACCTTATCATTCGGCGGATTTATGTAAATCTCTGTTACCTGATACCTTTAGCATAAAATTGCGTCTGGACAAGACCTTGTGTACTTGTAGGTCTTTTTAAAGAGGAAAATTTACAAAGTTATCATTATTCTCATTCGAATGGCAACTTAAAATTTAATATTGTTTATTAATTTGCGAAAACGGAATTTGATATTTGGATTTCCTCGTGATACGACGCAGTCATTCTAATGGTAATGGAGCTAATACTAACGAAGGAAAGTTTGATTGGTTAAACAGTTTAGTACTCATTGGTGATTTTGGTCTTTTACTTTGAGATCTTTACAACACTAAGCATTCTAAAATTTCACGATTTATACAAAAAACTAATAAAATTCATTTGTTTTTACTTTAAAGACAGCATATACAGTATATATATATATATATGTATGTATGTATATAAAATATAGTACCACTAATCATTGTTTTAGATAAATCTTTGTTCATAAATGCAGTACATCTTTTACATGTAATTTGAATTGTTCATTCAATGAACTCACTGATTTTTGTCAACTCTTAAATTCACCATTGATACATCTATAGAAATAATCAATACAATATCCGTCAATTCATTTCCTTCTGGTATATAATACATCTTTTTTCAAACCATCTCTCCAATTTCTATTGACACTACAACTCAAAATCTCTTCCTTACATGCATCTAATGTTACACAAAATGTTGCATTTAATGCTGTGCCTAGCTTAGATACGAACCCAGATGGTCTTATCACCGATGCAAACACTAATACTAATAACCAAGACTTATCTGATATAGATATTATTCTGAATAATCAAGATCAAATAGACTTGCAAGATAATCATATATCCAACTATTTGATAATAACCTTACCCCAACACTACTCGTAATAAATTATAACATCCTATAAAAAAATCATTATCTTTAAAATAAAACTAAATCGCATTCAGGCACTAAGTATAATGATCAAGTTGATAACTTAGCTAAATCGACTTCATCTGAAATACTCTCTACATGAACCTTTCTTCTACCAAATTCCAAATTCCAATCAATAATATATCGATTGCCCTCTATGTTCTTTTATAAAAGTAAACTCAAATAATCAAGCTATAACTCATACTGATGGCAAATGTCATTTAATAAAACTAGAAACTTTCGAAAATTTACTTTAATTTTCGAAATAGAAAAGTGTCTAGTACTAGGAAATCGAAATTCGAAAATCAAAATATCAAAAAATCAAAATCGAATTTCAAAATTCAAAGTCTGATTCGAAATAATAATCATAATTTAATTTGAATAAAAATTAATTTGTGATGCATATATTTTGAATCATAAAAATCATTCAATCCTTTTGATTACTGTTTTTTCTTTCTTTTGATTTTGATCATTATTATTAGAAAACCTCCTCGTTCCAAGAATTAGAGTCGCCAAAGAATTTGTTTCATCCAAAAAATCTCAGGATAAAATTGTTTTATTCAATAGGTGTGTTTGGACATCTGTTCGTCAAATATTCTTGTATAAACTACGGACTTCCTTTTGCTCCATTATCATTACAATATATACATATGGAATCATACTTGCCTGAATATCTTTCTGTACCTTTATTAAAATTTGCCAAACAATTATCCAGCACTCTTATCGAGAATCAAAACTGTTTGACATAATTTAAAAGAATATTTTTTTAATTTTATAATTTGACCAAGATTTCGAATTTCGAATTTCGAATTTAGTTATTATTATTATTACATATATAGTGGAGTCTCGCTTAATATTAATATTAAACCGAGAGATCCGCAAAAAGCGAACTTTATGATAAAAATCACGTGATATAAATTAAAATTTTTTTTTAATAATTAAATAAAAATATAACGATAATGATATATATCATTGTTGACTCATAAATTCGTCAATTCGAAATTGTTTTGCTGCTTGGGTACTTTTATAAGAAGAAAATTTGTGTATCATTAGAGATATGTTGTTAATAATATTAACATGAAATAATTACAAGTATTAGTGATAAATAAATATTTGTGAATAAGCATAATAAATCACATGAGTTCCTTTAATTAAACCCCTGTGACCTGTCAGGAATTGGTCGCTGTATGTGATATTCTTAACCCCTCCCTCTTAATTATGTGATTATGGTATCACGCCAAATTAAGCGCCTGATCATATTAAATAATTTACCAAAAAACGAGCTAGTCAGTCACCTTTCCTCTTTTTTTAAAGTACTTTCGAATCATTCAATAGAGTTTTCCCTGTCCTTTTATGATACTCTCCTAAGATATAATAATAATAATAAATTTTATGACGGTTCATGATACAAAATAATTTTGCACATCAAACAATAAAATGCATTGTTTATCATGATTTACATACATATCTTGACAGCTTGTTTATGCTCCATCGAAGACATTATAAAAAGAGGAGCTTCGTCAAATTCTGCTTTCTATTTCTAGCATGTGTTACACGAAGATTGAAGCCTAACTTCAAAAATGCTTCACAATGCTCATTCTGCAAGGAAAAATACATCAGTAGAAAATGTGTTTGTAATCGTATCAGCATGACTGTTACGCAAGCGGGACATTGTTGTTGGTTTATGTTTCAAAAAAAAAAAAAAATTTATTTCGAAAATATATAAATAATATGTATATTATTTATACAGTCATTATTTATTTTTTATTACACACAGTATTCAAATAATTCTAATAATAAATAAAGTGTAAAATATTTACATTATTATTACATTTTATAAATATTGTATTCTATGTATAATTTATCATTTATTAATTTTATTAATGGCAAACTATATAGAAGTTTTTTATTTGAAAGTGCTTTTTGGGATGAACCTTTGAGTTAAGAAAATATTGGCTGAAAATTTTTCGGAAAATAATTTACATTAACAGAATATACATATGTAACTAGCTAACAATTTATATATGAATAACGAAATAACTACATAATAAATATATATAAATATGAATATTATTATTAATTGAGGAAATCATTGTTATAAATTATGAGGAAGATTATTATTCTTGTGTGGAAGGTAAGGTTGAGATAATGAAAAATATTACAAGCACTTTTCATAAGAAAATATCAATTAATAACCATTAAGCCTGTATAATTTACATTTGATAAAAACCATCTCATGCCATTAATTATAAATTAATGCTGATGTTAAAATGTTTGCTGTCAATAATCGTATTACACAATATAATAATATAACATGAAATAATAAATGTATTGTATAACTAAACGAATATAAATATAATAATAAATAAAATAAACAAAAAAAATTCATTTAAAAATTATTAATTAATTTAAAAATCCTAAATCTTGATATTTTTTTAATATTTTTCTTGATGCATCATCATATTCATAATAATTTTTATGAAGTTCTATTGTTAAAGGTTTGGGTCCTCTCCAATTATTCATTAGAATATTTAATGAACAATCATTAATATTAAAAACCTCACAAGTACAAATTATTGATCCTAATTTTTTTGGTAGTGTTTGATTTAATACTGTTAATATTTTATCACCATCAAGTTCATAAACTCCATAAGCTTTACCTTGATCCATACAATAAGAAGGATCAGCAAATGTAATACTTTTTAACTTTGTACAACTATTGAGCACTTCCATTAATTCCTGGTCTAATTCATCTTCATAAATTGTTAATAAATTTTCTAAATTTTTACAAGATTGTGCAATTGATTGAAGTAGTTTTCTCACAAATTTGCTATTTGCAATGTCATAAAAAGCTTCATAGTCGACACACAGATCTTTAAGAGTTTTTCCATTGATATTAATAAAATCAGACAAGTCTGATAGGAATGGTTGACATGTAATATGTATCCTCACTGATTCAATATTTGGCAGTGAAATACTTTTTAAATTATTTAGTCCATAATCAACAGTTTTTAAATGATAAAGTATTTAAATTTTTAAATGTTGGAATAAATGAATTGTCAAAATTATTTCCTCTATTACTAGATGCATAAAAAATTATTGATTGTGAATGTGTTAATATTGCTTCTTTGAATTCGTCTGGTAAAATTTGTTCATTTTCTGATTCAATATCTAAGTATTTAAATTTTTTTTGTGCTTTAATTAGCTGTGCCAATTTATATATATTTTTGTCATTATTACCACAATCTACTGTTAATGATTGAATATTCTTACAAACATTCATTAATTTATCAAAAAATTCATTACTATCAGAACTGATACAATCTAATTCATAAAGATCCTGAAAGATATTATCAAATTTATGATGATTAATTAACAAATTACAATCTGTATACTTAGTATCAAGCTCTCTAATACCTGCTGAATGATCTAAAATGAATTCTACTAATTTATTTTGTGAACTTTGTACAACACCAATTTTTGTCAGTATTTGGGAACTATAATAATCGAGAAGTATAATACTAAATCTGGCATAATTATGTAAAGGTGGTTTCTCCAATAGTTTAAAAGATAATTCAATGCAATTTCTAGTCAAGAAATTCTTATCTTCTTCCAATAAAAAATTAATTAATATTTTGGTGCTGTCTTCACAAACAAATGGATCTTCCCATAAAGTTGGAATATTTGCATTGTGCCATTGTTTGTTGGCAAGAATACAAGAATATAATTATTGCAGTCATCAATGTATTTGAATATTTCAATTAGAAGCTCGGGTAGCATAAAAATAAATTTTGTTTATTTATTTATAGTCAACCAATTAAAATAATTTATTTAGACTTAATTAAATTACAATAAGTATGAATATTATTATATTAATTGGAGGAAACATTGTTATAAATTATTAAGAAGATTATAACTCTTGAAATAATATTAATTAATTTAAAAATCCTAAATCTTGATATTTTTTTAATATTTTTCCAATTATTTTAGTCCATAAATAACAGTTGTAAATGCTAAAGTTTTTAAATTTAAATGTTGGTATT
The DNA here is from genome assembly GCA_958430865.1 of Entrophospora sp. SA101. Classification (NCBI taxonomy): domain Eukaryota; kingdom Fungi; phylum Glomeromycota; class Glomeromycetes; order Entrophosporales; family Entrophosporaceae; genus Entrophospora; species Entrophospora sp. SA101. The sequence continues at coordinate 7,250 of CAUDNR010004553.1, read as the reverse complement.
ATTAATAAAAACTACAATAAGATTCATAAGTTATTGATCGTGAATGTGTCAATGTTGCTTCTTTTAATTCATCTGGTAAAATTTGTTCATATCCAATAACTAAATATTTAATTTGCTTTAATTAGCTGTGCCAATTTATATATATATTCATCATTCCTACAATAATATATGTTTTATGATTGAATATTTTTACAAACATTTATGAATTTATCAAAAACTTCACTATCATCAACACCACCAAAATAACCTAATTCATAAAGATTCTGAAAGATATTATTAAATCTATAATGATTAATAAACAAATTACAATCTAGATAATTAACAATACTAAACTTCTAATACCTGCTGAATGATCTAAAATAAATTCTACCAATTTATTTTGTTAAATTTGTGATGCACTAATTTCTATTAGTTTTTATAATCAACAAGACTAGTACTAAATCTGGCATAATTATATAATGGTGGTTTATCCAATAGTTCCAAAGTTAATTTAATGTGATTTCTAGTTAAGAAATCCTTATCTTCTTCCAATAAACAACTAATTATTATTTTGATGCTGTCTTCACAAACAAATGGATTTCTCCATAAAGTTGAAATATTAATATTGTGCATCACAATTTTGATGAAAAGTAGCTTCACTTAAACCATCTCTACTACTATGATATAAAAGTTTAAATTTGTATTTAACATCTCTAAGTGAATTATATGGTGGATCCTTCTTATCAATCCAACTTGAAAAAAGCAAATTAACCTTTTTGTTAATGGTTGTCGTTGAAGAAAATCTTGATGGTAATAAATTTGAAGTTTGCCGCTTATCAGGAACTAAATAAAATTGCATAAGGTTATTCCATAAAGCTTTTGGAAAAAGCATCCGGTATGGTATGATTTTGTCATTAAAGTCCTCACTAGAGATATCTTGAAACCGAATTAAAGGAATAAATTCTTTTATCGCCTTTTCAAAATCTGCAAAGTTTTGCAATGACCAATTATCAACATTATTATTATTGATTTCTGGATGTCTTGCCAATCCTCATTTAATAACATTTTCCCAAATAACTATCTCACCAGCAACAAAATCATCTCTTTTGAGAACCTCCAATAAAATTGGTTTTTCCAATGATTCAAATTCATTTGACTGAAATAATTTTTCACCATAATCACAAATTGTTTCTAAACAAACACTTTTCAATTCCTTGAATTCTTCATTAGAATAAATTGACTTGAGAATTTTAACTGGATTTCTTTTTATACAACCCCTATGTTTCTCAATAAAATATTTCATTATATGTTCATAGAGTGACTCAAGACCAAGTTCTTCAGCTGCAATTAATATTTCTGAAATGACAGCTTGAGTAAAATTGTCTAATTCAATTTTACAAGTGTATAAAAAAATCTTTTAAAATAAAATAAATATTATCACTACCATTGTTATCAATTAAAAAATAAATAAAATAATGTATATAAACAATATAATTTAATATTAATTTAGTAAACTTACTTTAGAATAGGTCTAAAAATTAATTCACTGATACTTGTTTTTTCAACAATATAATAACCGTTTGTTTTTGTTGCATTAGTTAAAGCATTTCTAAAAAATGGACAATGAACTTATATAATAAATGAATAGGCATGAATTTCTTTAATGTTTGGTTTTATACCAACATTGATTTTTATATCACTACTCTCTTCTGTATTTAAATATCTTTCGTTTTTCATTAAAATATTTTTCTAATATTGTTAAATCCATTTATTATTATTATTATTAAAATATGTTTTTTAAGGCGCTCATCACCCGCAACCGCATATTAATATTAAAATTTTAAATTTTATTGACAGTTAGAAATAATAATATTATTAATTAAGGTGATATTTAACACAAGTTGGTTACTATAAGAGGCAAAGCGAGTTTTTGATGATTTAATATTGGTGCAAATCTTCAAATGTTCTATTACATGTATGTTTGCTTGCCTAATCAATCAGCAGAGTTTTGGCGAGGTACGTACATACTAATTGTTTATTAGAACTTTGGCAAGCAACCTTAATTGCATGTTAACGCTAACTGAACATTTTAATCGGCAAATGACTACTACCATGCATGCAAAATAGGAATTAAAATGTATATATGTATATATATCAAAATGATTTTTGAAGGGAAGTAATATAAATAATAATAAATATTATCTTATAATATACACGTAATAACTTAACATGCTCTGTTAACTAAAGTTTACATATTGATTACACTATTTGAAAATGTTAACATTAAATTATTTTAAGATTAATTCTATTCCTAAAGAATATAACAACATTGATGACGAAGAGGTAAAAGTGGAAATTTTGTATGAATGATTTCAAAGATTTGCTTGGATCAATAATAGTGATGATTTATATGTTAAAAACCAACTAAATGTAAGGAAGATGCCACCACAATAAAAAAACTAATGACTCGTAAAATATGTTTTTATAACAAAAAAAAAACAATAATTAATTCAATTGTTGATAATGGAATAATGTTTTTCTTAAAATTTCTTCGTTATTACCAATTTTCATTTTTTTCTATATCATTTTAATATCAATAATATGTATGACCTTCATCACACTAGCCAAACACCAAAAACCAAACCAGTTCCCTGTTCGTTTGGGAAAAGGTTCTATTGTTATTAATGCGCGATAAACAGTAAAAAGGACATTTATCACATGGAAAGAAGGTATTTTACAAAATAAATCATCTATGAGTTCTGCAAAGAAGAGAAAAATAATATTATCTTTACAACGGTTGAAGTTTGTAAAACCTCAGATTTTCCAAAAAGAGAAAAAAATCATTGCTCTAAACAACAAGGCAGTCATTAAGAAGTTTCAGCAAGTGCAGAGAGCTTTTGCAAGTATGTCTACAGCCTTTTCATATATAAGGCACTCAGGTTGATCTTCGTAGCCATTAATACAATTTTTATGAAATTTGTAAATGGACCAGTCATCATTGTATATGTTTGCTTTTTAACAAAGCTATTAATCTCAAGAGTAAATTAACAAAATAAGAATCCTCAAAGTATCAAAATTTAAATTTATATCAATTTGCAGCTTGAGTTTTGGTGAATATATATATATATATATATATATTTAGAGCTCCAATAATAAAAAATCTTACTAAAACATTTATTATGATGATAATTGAATTAAAGCTCATAATCACTAACATCTAGATGTGCTAGACATATGGGCCGATTTGCGGAATGGACAAATTACAGGGGATATGTAACACAAAAATTTTACTATTACTATGATAACCAATAATAAATAAGCACATAATAATAAATAATAATAAACATGATGACAGAAAATTTTAACCAAGAAAACACTAATCCTAATCTTCAAATTGAAGAAAACTCCACATACCCATTAGTTAATAATATTACATACAAAGAGCGTGTAAATAATCAAACGAAACGTAGTTTCAGTTATGTTATTATAAAAGAAGGTGTTTATCCTGAAAAAGTCCTTACTGGACCAAAAAGCAAAAATTCTGTAATTAGTAGAAAAAAAGATCAATTCAACAATATAAAATCCCACATAATTATATTGTAGAAACAACATGGGGACGAGCAGCTAATAAACAAACAGTTTGTTGTAAAATTAATTATGTTGATGGAATACCTCAATTTTGTATTGAATATGGTTTTAACTTTCAAAATGTCATTTTCTCAACTAAATCTCCATCTGATGCAGCGCTTAATTATGAGAGAGTATGTATATTTTATAATAATTAGTAACTTATAGAATTACCTAATTAATATTATTTTAGGCTTTAAAACCAGGGACAAAGGCTACTATTTCAGGTCCCCTTGTATTTGGATTACAATTAAACAGTGTGCAAAAGGCACGTGAAGCAAGAAGAAGAGGGCATTTAATTAAACCAGCCAATAATTGTGTCCAATCAACACTTGAAAAACGTGCTAAAAAAATTGCAGAAAGAACACAAGTTAGTTTTAATAATAATGTTAAGGAAATTTATCATGAGTCTGATAAAGTTATGCTGAAAGAAATTGAATTCTCACTTAATGATATGGATTTTCAAGTGAATTATGGTTATGAACAAGAAAAAAAAAATCATCAAATTCAATCTATAGTAAAAGCAGTTGACCAAGGACAGATATCCAGATGTTCTTATCAAAATTTAGCTGCTGCAGAATATAATTTACCACGTTTAGGCTCTGTTTCTGATGAATGCACTGCAATTACTAATTATATGAATCAAATAATTAAAATTTCATTGGTTGACATAAAAAAAATAAATGAACCTGAAGAGTCAATAGAGTCTGAAGAAGAAGATATTGTGGATTTGGAAATTATACAAAAAGTCATTGATACAATGGGAATAGGTATTTGTCGTAGTGCAAAAGACATTTTATGTTATATTATTCCACAGTTGCAGAAACAGCAAATATTAAAATCATCAGATCCAACTATTCATCTACGTGTTTCTGGTGATGGACGGAATGTAGGAAGGAAAATTAAACATGTCATGGTGACATTTATGATCTTAAACCATGAGGATAAACATCATCATGCAGATTATCATTATACTATAGCATTATATCCAGGCACTGAAAAATATGATCTGCTTAAATTTATGTTAAATCCTTTTCTTGATGAGTTACGATCACTCAAAAATGATGGATTAAAAATATCTGGAGTTTTATGGAAATTTGAGTTATATTTTAGTGCAGATTGGAAATTTTTGGCTATTTGTCTTGGATTAAATGGTCCTACTGCTAACTACTTTTGCCCTTGGTGTCTATGTTCGAAACATCAACATGGTGATTTAAACAAAGATTGGCATATTGAAAAAAACATGGAACAAATTGCAACAAGATATAGTGAGGTTAATGGTCACATTTTTCCACCTTTATTTGACATGATTTCAATAGATCATATTGTTTTTGATGAATTACATGTTCTTCTACGAATTACAGATAGACTTTGGGAATTAATGCTTGCAGAAATCCAAGAATGTAATTTATTTAATAGTATAACACGAAAAGTCATTTTAGATGAAATGCTGCGATTGAAAGTACCTTTTCAATTTTGGGAAGAAGAAAAATCTCATGCATGGAAATATACATCTCTTGTGGGGGATGACAAAAAAATTGTTTTGCAATTTTTTAACTTAAAGTTACTTTTTAAACCTTCTCGTGTACAATTAATTCGAAAACTTTGGGATGAATTTTATAAATTGTATTGTGCTATTCGAAATAAAAATACCAATCCAGCAAAGTTAAAGCAACAATCACTTGAATGGTTATCTTTATTTCTCACACCATCACAAGGAAATCCTTCTTTTCCAAAAACATTTATACAAGGATTATATATGCCAAGTCAAGTAACTCCTTATATGCATGCATTAGTTTATCATGGATGGGAACTTTTAGAGAAACATCAAAGGTGGGGATTGAAGGCATTTTCTTGTTCTGCTGTTGAAAAAAAAAATCACAATCAAGTTTCAACTTTTTTTTGCAAAACACTTAAAAATGGAGGTAATTTATCAAAAAGAAAGTCTGCAATACAAGAAATCATAGAATATGAAAATAGAACACTTTATTATACTTATAATACATTACCTGAATCTCCAAAAATCAAAAGAGTCCACATTAAATAAATAAAAAATTTTTCTTAATATATAATAATAATCATATGAGCATAATATATTACATACTGTATCTATTTTTATATAATACATTATTTTAAATGTAATAGAAGGACTCATACACAATCAATAATAAAACAATAAAGGGTTTAAGTTTCAACTTTATTCAATGATTAATTAAAGTTAATATTAATGTTATATTAGACTATAATACAGATTTGTATACTCCATGTATATACAAAAAAAAATTCCCCATTTTATTATTTTTTATTAAATTTACAATTAAACCTTCTACATAAAAGATTGTGAAATATAAAAATGAAAATATATATATCCTGCTATACATATATTTTTATCAACTTCATTTGATATACGTTTTTTCCATTCTATCAAAATTTCACCACGTAAAATTTGTGGCCGCCTAGCTTGTTTTTTAATTAAAGATTGTTGTTGATAAATTAATTGTTCAAGAGGATGTACTTCTTCTGATTGATTATGTGAGGTAGAAGGATTCCATGGAACAGGATCTAAGCACAAAACATATGTTTCTTGATTTTGTGAATATACTTTTTTCCCCCATTGATTAGAATTCAAAATTCCACTTATAATCTCATATGCTTTTTCACCCTGAAAAATACACTTATAATTCCCTTTTGTTCTAGAATAATAATGAATATTCCCAGCAAAAATAGAAAAAAAAAGACTCTCAGGACATGGTACAGATACTAATTTCTTTCCCATATACCTAAAATTTAAAACCAATTTTTTGTGTATTTCCATAATCAAGATCTCTTTAAATTCTGCAATAATATTAGTTGGCAATCTATCAAGATCTTGATGTTGATTATATTGTTGTATTATTCTATTGTGTTGCATTAAACCACGTGAGCTTTTAAATTTTTTTCCACAAATAGAACATAAAAAGCAAGTATTTGATGAAGGAGGAGGTATAGAGAGATGCATAATAGTGGAGTGTAAGGAAATATTGACATGCTAACAGGAGAAAATAATAATTATTTAATAAATAAAAAAAATAGTTATTAATATCCAAATAAATTTTTTAATCACCATTTTTTAGAAAGAAAACTCTTTAATATTATTAATATAATTGAAGTTATTGGCTGTTTAGTATTTGGAAAACTATGCAGCTGATGCTTACAATAATAAACTCGCGTTTTAAGTTTTCTAGTATTTGCAGCTGATGCCTATAATAATAAACTCGCATTTTAAGTTTTCTTTGTTATTCTATGAAAAATATAACTATTTGATAATGTTATTTAGTAAAATTTTAAATTGTAATTGCGATGTTATTATTTTTTCTTACTATTAGAATCCAATGGGTTTTTCCAAATCCAATGGGTTTTTACTTAGTGTTTTGCTTTTAACAAGGGTAAACTTTAACGACATTGTCCCTGTCAACCAATCAAAGCCAGAGAATTGTGTCATACGATGACCTTATTTGGTTTCAATTCTGCAAATCGGCCCATATGAACGAATTAATTATTGGAAATATCATAATGCAAGTCACTCCTGTTATAACAACACTCTCCGTACAAACAAAAAATGTCAGTATGACGAGAATGTCATTATAACGGGAGTTCATATAGAA
>CAUDNR010004552.1:12465-40620 GCA_958430865.1 Entrophospora sp. SA101 | reverse complement strand
AAGCTATTTTGGGAATTTATTTTAAGAAACTAAATGGTTTACAAAAGTATCAACATTTTCTTTTTGAAGCATCTAATCTTGGTATAGTCAAAACTCAGGAAGTGGCTAATGGAACTTTACCAAATTCAATTTATTAAAAACTAAGAAAACAGATATTTTTGAAGAAATTAAAGCTTTATCTACTTTAGTATTGACACCACCTCCTTTGGATTACAAAAGGCAAGAATATCTTTATCATAATATTCATCCATTTGTTAGAGATAAATTCAAAGATATTACTTGCCCAAGACCAATCTATACTGGAAGTGAATAAAATATTTATAATAAAATCACTTCCATGACTTTATCACTCATTAATTTTTCTCTTGCTGTCATTAAGTTTAATAAGTTTAATTTTTTTCCACTTTTAAAGTAAAAAAGTACTAAAATAATTTATATACTTAATACACCCTTATAAAAAGGTATAAGTATATTAAAAGAATATATATAAAAAAAGAACAAACATGGTAAACATTATAAACAAACAACAACAAGCAAACAAAACACTAATGAATGAAATAGAATTATTGAAGAAACAATTAGCTGAAAAAGAAGAAAACTTTAAGTTAAGAATTTGAAATGCTGCTCACAGCTTACTGAAAGTTCAGGATATATTGGAACAAGTTTAAGAACCTAGAAAGATTTACTTGACCTAACAATGGTTGAGTAAGTTATCCAAAAAAGAATGGAATTGAAATTGGAAGAGTTGTTTTCAGTGATGGATTCACTCCTGAAAATATTGTTTAAAAGTTTTGGTAGTGAAGCATTAAATTATGAAGAAGCTTTTGGTTTTACTTACCAAGAAAAAGAGGAATTAAAAGAAAAGAATGCTGTTTTAGGAGAAAAAGTTGCTGAATTAGAAGCAAAGCAAAAAGAACTGGAAATAAAAGTGGAAGAGTTGGAAGATGAAGTGGAAATGGAGCGAGAGGAAGCTGAAAAAGCATTAAACACAGCTATGAAGTGGAGAAAATGCCAAATGAATGAAATGATACTAAAACATGATGCTGCAATGGGCAAACTCTTAGACCAAATAGATTTGTTGGAAAATAACTTGTCAGCTAAAAATCAGGAAATAAACTGAAGAGATAATTTAGCAAACAAAGAATTACCAGCTTTATCAAAACAACAAAAAGAAAATAGATTACAAAAGTTTAAACAATTAGTAAATAAAGCAAAAGAAAAATCTAAAAAGAAATTCCAAGCTTTTATTATTCAGGAAAATAAGTAGATTAATATGAAATTAGAATATAGAGTTCTGGAAATAGCAAAGGGAGATGAACAAGAGTGTAACTTCTGTTTTCTAGATTTTGATGATCCAACTCTTCTTAATTTTGATACTGCTCCTGCTACTCATCAAATGGTGGCTTGTAATACTCCTGATGGTTATTCTGACATTGTCTTTATCTGTGGTGAATGTAAAAACAATTATGATAATAATATTCCTCCATGATGTGAGAAATGTGGTAGGTTAAAAAGGAATAGAAACTAGTGTTCCATGTCGCAATCCAAAAAAGGAGACCAAAGTGGTCGCAAAGGTGGTTGCAACCAGGTGTTGCAAACCATCACCAAGAATTGCGACCAGCATCTATAATAGAAACAGATGTTTTTGTAGTCATTTAAAAACTAAATCAACTCAACCACTTTCTGACAAAGAACTACTTTCACAAGCTTTCAGTTTTCGCCTAGAAAATAGAGCTAGAGAACTAGAAAAAGAGTTATCAATTACCAAAGAAGAATTAAAAATTGAAAGAGAAGAAGTAGCCAAGTTTCAGGAAAAATCAGAAGAGTGAGGTAAAAGTCAAAAACAAGAGTTGTTAGATAAGATTAAACAACAAGAAGCAGAGATTATTAAATTGACTCAGAAAATTGAACAATTGAAAATTTTAACTTCTCAAGAGTTAGTCAATAAATTAAATGCTTGTGAGGCAGAGAATGAGAAATTAAAGAACCAGTTAGAACAATTACAACAAAATGGTAAATTAACTGCACAAATTGAAGTCAAAGAGTCTAAAAGATGATCTTGATTGAAAATAAGAAAGTAGTTCAAAGAATATTCTGTATAAATTGAAATTCATTTTAACTATCAAAGAAAGTGGTAATTATTTTCCTTTTAAAGATTTTTGCTTTTTTTTAGGTAATAATGCATCATCATAGTGTTTTCTTTTTCCAACATTTATTATTGTTCTTTCTTCTTGGTAAATTTCATATACGATCTTTTCTTTTCTTAGATAAGCTTCCAGTGTCTGAGTATCATTTATTTTGGAAATGTAAGGAGCAATTTTTTCACATTGTTCCTTTTTCAAAATACTTGTAATTCTTGAGTTCCATAGTAGATCTAATGTAAATGAGTTTCATATTAACCATTTCTATATAGAAGTAATTCTATATACCACTTAATATTAAGAAGATAACAAATGGAAAATTTTAATAATCACATTATTAAATTTTGAACCCTGAAATCTTTGATAATACCAATGTTCACTTTGTCTGGTTTTGTTGCAGTATGCCCATATTTTGCAAGCCTCCTAGATCTTGTCACTTCAAACTCCTATACAAACTGGATCTTAATCTTTATTTATCATCCTCAAAAAAGATGATTTGTTGTTGTCATTTGCTATTTGTTGTTATAACAACTACTGATTAATGGATATTCCTAATAATCATTAATGAAACTTTAATAATATAAAGTCAGAAATATAAAACAATCACTAATAAAATACCTTTTAGCTTTTGCTGAATCCCATCTACAAAAATTCTTCATGACTATTAAATTTCTATAAAATAGTTTTCCATGGGCCTCTTTAAAACTTATTAACCAATACCCCCATAAAGTAATGACCATATGAAGGCTTAAAGTATTCTGCACTGTCTCATTTACTATCAAGTCTTTTAAAGTAATATTGAGAAATAATCTGAGCTTTGAAGTGAAAAAGTAATACCATTTTTGAATAGCTGTGAATTCATGTAGAGAAGACCTTTCAGTATGAAAAGGTATTCATTAGAAAGCTTTAATGGAGCACTTTTATTTTACTCTAACAACAAAGTTTGAATTTTATTATAAAAATAACAAGATATTTTAAAAAAGCTTCATATGACACGAATTTCAAATTTAAATTTACATATAGAAAATCAATTGATGTGACATATCAACCAATTGAAATCATAACTTTGTATAAAAAAGGTCTTGGCTCAAAAATACAGTTAAAAAATCAAATCACATGTCCAATATTTTTATTCATTATTTCTATCAATTTCTTCCATGATATTATCAGAGGTTTTCTATGTGATTTATACTTTTTCAAAGCATACTCTGCTTGTAAAACTGATAGGCCTTCCCTATAACACTCCGTATATTTTACTGATCTTAATGCATATTTTCTTATGTGTTTTAATGATATAGAATCAAAGACTCTGTATATTTTCTTTTAAATCTTTCAGATATAATCACAATGTTGTCTTGCATATATTTTGGCAGTTTATTTTCAAAAAATTAAAAAGGTTTAAAAGGGCTAAAAAGATAAAATTTTCATTTGAATTAGAACGCGTTTCTCCCCAATTTTAGGCACGTGTAACATAATTCAGGCCAAAATTATATGTAACATATAAAATCACATGTTTTTAAAAGCTTAAGGCTTCTGAATCAAGCAGTATTTTTTTATTATCTTGATGATAGATTGTAGAGCTGATCAAAAGCTATCAAATATTGTCTTTATTTTTTTGAGATAGCCATTCAATGTTTTCTTTTTATATAGGTTTTAAAATTAGTCCATTTTTATGTGATGGCTCATTATGTTACACACTGTGCCAATTATAAATAATGAAGCTTTTCATTTTAGGTGAGCAATATATAGTGCAGATCATATATAATCAAATAATTGCTTATAATAAATAACAATTGGTCAGCTTCAAAATATCAAACAAAATTTTTATATCATTTTAAAAAGTTAACCAATAAGTTTTATTGTTCATGTATGACTCAAGCTTCAAAACTTATCAACTAGTTTTCTCTTAAACTAAAAATTGGCATTTTGAAAATTCCAAATTTTGTCATAAGAAATTGAGGCTAGTAAATTTGGTGTAACAAATTTTTTTTTGATTTGTTTGTATTATTTATTTCCTTTTTACAATAAAAGTTTAACGAACATATTACATCAGATAATTCACAAATTTAGTCATGTAATTCAAAATATTGTAACACGAAATTATTATTGCATAACTCTCAAATTAAAAATCTATGAAAAAAAAAATAGAGACAAATTTTTTTATATGAATCGACTCACTTTTTAAAGTTGAATTGAATGATGGTGATTTTTTAAAATCCAACATGTGGATCACAGAATATTTCAAATTTTTTTAACTCGAGTATACGTAGATGATCCGCACTGTATTATTATTTTTACAGTTGCCTAATTTAGGAAATTTTTGGAAAAATCATCGGGTTTTTTCAAAAATTGAAACATTTGGTTGGATGTAACGAAATTGGGTCATTTTATTTTCATTCTATTTATTATACTTTCGTTTATAAATTTAAAAGAAATTACAATTCAAATTTTTTGAACTATAAATACTTTTTTATTAATTTGAAACAAAATGTTGAGTAAATGTTGCTTTTGCGTTGGCTTGAGGTGAACAAATAGTTTAAATTTTATTTTTATTTATAATTTTATAATTAAATTTAAATTGAAACTTTTTTTTGAAAGGCCAGCAACTCTTATTTTAGCTTCCCTTGGAACCGTAAGTTTTTATTTATTTTTGTAATCATATTGACAATCATATTAATATCAAACACGATGCCCTTATTTTTTTTTTTAGTTGGGATATTTGTCCAATGCGTATCATTTTTCACTTTTGGCAGAACAATTAGGTTTATTCTATAGTGCTTTATCTACATATTATTTAGGAGCCTCACTTGTTTGTATTGCTGGTATTATTGGAGTAATAAAGGTAATTAATAGATTAAAGGATTTAAATTTCCAAAACAAAAAGTTTTATTTTTTAATCTCATTTTTACAAAATAAATTTCCTACAAATTTTTGTACGTAGAATAAAGTTAATTATGTCAAGGTTTATGCGTATTTTTACTGGTGGCAACTTTTGATAGGATTCTCTTTATCAATATTCTTTTCTATTATTGCATTTTATTATGACAAAGATATTTGTGAAAAACTTGTTGAACAACCTGAAGTTGATATGGATATGGATGCTTGTATGGATTGGTATATTAAATCAGCTGTCACTATGGTTATTAGTCTAGGAATATCTTGTCTTATTGATGTAAGTTTATTATTATTTTTTAATTTAATATATTTAATATAGGAAAGAGCTAATAATTTATATATTTTTGGAAATATACATAGCTTCATTTCTGTTTGGCAGTATGGGCTTATTATCAAAAACTTAAGATGGAAGAAAAACAGAGTGAAATTCCCAACCCTGATTATGTTGTTTATTATACTCCTGTTCCAGCTTATGCTGTCTCCCCACCACCAGCATACGATTCAGTCGCTTCATCTCAAATTGACGGAAAAACTAACGTAAATAATAACACTGATCAAAAGTCTACCACTACTGTTAATGTTGTTGAATCAGATGGTGAACCAAAGAAATAAAAGTTTTTTATAATACTTTTGAATAGTCTTTTATGTTCTTTTATATATATATATTCAATATTTAAACGGTTTTGTCTTTAAGACTTAAATATTTCTCTTAAAACTAATATATTTCTATAAATTTTATTTTTGTTGTTCTAATAATAAATCAGAACGTGTTTTAATTTTTATTAAATTTTCATAAATTACCATTTTGAAAATGATAATTATCATCAGCCCCATCATTCCAATTTATATATATATATATATATATATATATATATACAGTGCTTGGACAGAAGAATCGGACACCTAGATGTATTAATTACAAAAACGTATACAAAGAATTTTTATTTATAGCTTAGGTTCCTGAAGATCATGTATATAATTTTATGTTGCTAAATTTCCTAGAATTTTGAGCAAAGAAACATGATCATTTTTGGAAAAAATTTTTTTTGATGATAGCAATTTTCTGAATATATACTATAATGTTTTGAAAATTTATACATGTGATAATCTAAGATCGATTCTGCATGTTGGTTGATTTTAACTAGTAAAAAATTTGATTATCAAAAATTTTATTAAATTCTAGTGATTTTAAAAACATAATACACATGATCTTCGATTCTTTTGGATCAATATACTAATGCTGTGAACAGAAAATTCTAACAAATATAGAACCCAAATTGATGTGGTTTTCAAATTGCATAAAAAAAATATAATTTTTTAAAGTTAATTGCTTTAGTAAAATAAAATTTCAATAATATAATTATAATAACAATGTTTAAATTCGTTTAAGTACGCATGGTTTCATAAGAACTTCCTCACCCTAGAGCAACAGCATAGGGAATATTAACATTACACTGATAAGTGAAAATTAGAATTAGTGCAATTGTTTAACTTTATCGATGTATGTTTTTGATTGCAAGATAATTGCTCCTATGTGAGATTTTTTTGAGTGATTTAAATGAAAACAAGGATCACGCATATGTTTTCCAGTTGAATCATTATGAAAAAAAAATTTTTAATTCATATATAAATAAATTATAAGTTTTTTTTTTATTCATAAATGATGAAACAACAAATTATTGATAGTCTAATGATAATAATAGTAGAATAGTAGTAGTGATTGTACAGTAAAAGATATATTTACAATGTTTTAACAATAATATGAAAACATATTTACATTTATTTTTTACAATTTCTACATTCATTCATTAGTACTAGTATAAACATAATTATTGTTCCAGTTCCAAATTTGATCATTTTTTATTTTTCTCCATCTCCGTGTCATTTTCCATTTCTTTATTGGTACTATTATTATTACTTTTAGTTTTAAAAAAGGACACATAGCCACTCAATTTATCCATCCATTCTTCACGAATATTAGCAAATTTATTTGATGCGGTGTAATTACTATCATCTTCTTCAGACGTCTTTATTACAATTGTACTCGTATCATCCCAAGTATCGTCACTATAATCATCATAATCATCATCGTAACCCTCATCTATTTCTTGTGATTTATCAGCATCGGACTGATCTTCTTTAGATTGGCTTAATAATTTGACACCGTATATTAAAAAAAACACACCAATTACAACCAATGCTAGTGCATATGGCGGATAAGTATTTAGTTGATCTAGATAAATCAAAGAATTTGAGATACTCATCGTTGTGTAGATTCCATAAAACATTGGAACCACTAATACAGAATCATGAAGTTTCAAAGCCGTGTTTAAACAATATACCTTAAAGTATGATGGATTATTATTATTTATCAATATTAGTATTATTATCAACGTTAATTTTTATTCATTTAGTAGACTTACTTGTAAAATTGCAGTAATTGCAAGCAATACTAAAATGATTGAACTAAGTGCATCGTCAAATTGATTCGTGTAAATAATTGAATAATAAATCAACTTGACACTTTTTATTATTTATTCAATTTATAAAGAAAGAATGTGAGCGAGAGAACGATGATGTGATGATTACGAAGTAGTAAAAAAACTTTATATATCAGATTAACGTACCCACTTTTTGCTAAAAGTAAAGTTTGACTAGCAATTAAACCACCAATAATTGCCATGATCATACCAATAAATTTACCTAATCTGACTGGATCAATATATTTGATATAACTATGTTTTCGTTTTCTACGATCATCAAACAATACCCAATAGACATACAGAGTGATTGCAAGTGTGATCAAAATAAGAAAATTCAGTATCGAGAAATAAATAATGAACTCGGTTCTTGACATTAATTCTTTTAAATTATCAATCGTAAGTTGTTCAGCTAAGAATAAATAAAATTCCAATATTATATTATATAAATATTTTACGTACATGTGCATTCATAGAATAATAATAGTAGTAATAATAATAAACCTTTTTCTGGATGATTCATATCATTAAAAATTACTATCCAAATTACACTTATTATTACAATCACTGTACCAATAATATCTTTCCTTGTGATAATAGTTTTTACCAAGATTCTTGCAAATATAAAATTGAAAATCAACGCAATGGCTCCAAGTGGAGCAACCCATTCAGCCTTTATATAATCTTTATATATAAAAATAAAAATCAAAATTAATTTTTTTATTTTTTATTTTTTTCCATAAAATAAATTCATCATACTTAAAGCGATAGTGTTTCCAACTGATTGACTGATTATATAAAAATATAAACCAAGATGCCATAAAGGTCTTTCACATTCATTTTTTCGTAATTTAAAAGGTTTATTTAGATTTTTAACGTGATCCAATTTTAATAAATTCAAGCCTGCTGCATTCATTATCGATGATAAAATCGATACAAAGATTCCTATAAAGAAATCTAAAGGTGTTGACTTGTCATTCAGTATATTTTCAGACATTAAAATTTTGTTAAAAACAAAGATATTATTATTATAATTAGAAAAATTGTAAATATCCTATTTTAAATTCCAAGGCTTGGTGTAATTTTTTCTTTTTTGAGGCTTAGAAATAATTTGTTTTTTTTGAATTATATGAGGCTTTGGATACACACATTCAATAGATTGAAACTCTTTAATAAGACAATTGAATGTTTAATTTTATGCTTAAGAGCATATTTTGATTCTAGGAGCTTTATTATTATTTCATCATTTGGTAAAACCCAGAAATTCATCCGAGAGATTTACTTTATTTATTATACAACATATCTCTTGGAAGTTGATTTCTTTCGTGGAAAACCTCACAATGAGCGATCTGCTCGATACCCTACACAATAAATATTGACTTCTAGTAAAGACTACATATTTGATTTTTTATTATTGTGGAGTTTATTAAAAAGTCCCATTGACGTCTTCCTATTCAATATATTGTCCTAATTTGGAAGAAACAAGTACATGTTTATTGAAAATCAGTTATTATTATTAAACAAGCCTCAATATAATAAACAAAGTATGTTTTACTCGTAGAGTGAGGTGTATGTAAATAATTACATTCAAACAATCAATCAAGAGCTCCTTCTGCGATTCTCCTAAAAATCAATACCATAGAGATTGCAGACAAGTATAAGAAGAAAATGAGAAAATTAAAAAAATATTATCGTTTCACAAAAAATATATATTTGTTAAGAGACGCGTTACTACTTTATTGTTTTGCTAAAATTATATAAGCTTGTTTAAATTAGTAATCACAAAAAAAATAGAATGTCCAGTATGTCGGAAGTAACAGAAGCAAGCTTAATGTCACCGCCAGTAGATACTACGCCTGATAATAATGATTTGGATTCAGAAGTCTTAGATCCAGACGACTTGGATTCAAAAGATTGGGATATGATAGAATATTACTCGGGGTGAATGATAGAAGGAATAAATTTATTAAAAAAAATAAATTTATATTAATAATTTTAAATTTACCATTATAAAATAGTCATTTAATAGGTATTATGTTGATTGTATTTTCGATATATTTAAGAATACAATATATTTTAGATGAAATCGTTGATAAACCTTTTTTAAGTAATAATGTAAGTATATTTATTTATTTATATTACATCTATACATTATATACATTCTATATAAATATTGTATACACATTATATTTTATTAGATATCTTCTATTGAATGGCTACTGCTTATTTTAAGTGTGATACATGCAACATATTTTTTTACAAGAACAAAAAGATATCAATTATTTGATCATGAAGTAGATGTAAGTTAGAATATAATCATCAAATAATTATGCTCTTATTATAAAGAAATATTAACATTGTTTTATCATAAAAGGTAAAACCTAGAAGCAAAAATGTTTCTCTTAAAGAATTACATTTAGAACAATCGAACTGGACAACAAAATTTCCTGCAAATGTTTTGTTAGTAAAATAATCATAATATTGTAATAATATTTTAACAACAACAAAACCTTTTAACAAAAACTTTTTTTATAGTTATCCATTATATCAACATTTTTTTAAAAAGAGAGTTATAAAAGAAGAAGAAGATCATATTTGGGTTTTAAAAAAATGGGATCCATCAATTTTTTCTTCAATTTTATTTTGGTAATCTTTTATTCCTTTTATTTAATTCATTAATATTAAAAAACATTCAAGGATTAATAATAATATTTCTTAAATTATTTAGCTATTTTTCCCCATCTCAAGTTATGATTTTACAATTGTGTAATGGAGATAATTGGAAATCTCTTTTGTCAGTAGTTGTTGTGATTTTTATTCAGGTTAAAAAAAATTCAATCAATATTATTATTATTATTATTATTATTATTATTATTATATAATTTTTCTTTGTTAAATCTCCACTAGATTAAGATCACTATAGTAGTCTTCACTTCATATATTAATGATAATAGATTGGTGACTAGTGAATATATAAATGAATATAATACAAAATTCGTCCATAGAAAATTATTCACTATAAAAAAAGATGTCGCTACGCAAATAAATGATATAGGCATGTGATTATAATTTTATTGTTATTACAATGGAGAAGTTAAAAGAATATCTTGGAATCTGTCGATTTTGGTAAAAAACATCAATTATATAAATTATTTATTATTTTATTATTTTAAACAAAAAATTATTATTTATAAATTTATCACACATATATTATATTTGAATATGTATATATAATTTGTAGATATCATAGAGATAAAAAATAAAATAAATAAAATTTATATATAATAAATGAATTAATTATTTAACAAATTCAACAAATCTATTGATTCTATTATTATTATTACTATTCATTATTTTTCTAAAGATTTTATCGTTTTTCTAAAAAAAAAAAATAATAATTCAAATTTTAGTTAGTAAGCCGGATTAAACTAGATTTAGAAATTAATTATCCTAAAATAATACTTACATTATTATTATTACACGTGTGGTCAATTTCTAATCGATGTTTAATGCAATAACTTTTATTACATCCTGAACAGACTATCTTTACTGCGATACGATTTTTACATTTATTAACCGAACAAGAATTAAACGGTTTTGTGGATGTTGATTTTAATCGAATCTTGCAATCATTTTCAATATGGTTATTAATCTAATAAAATAAAATTATAAATAAAAATAATTACTAAATAAATAATATGAGACAATATAAAGGGATCAACGTCAAAATCACGATTTTGAGAAAATCGACATTCCTATTTATATTATTATTTTTAAACCTTTAACGGAAAATATCTCGAAATTCACCACAGGGGTTATAATGTCCGTCACATACGTCCCTTCGTTTGTCAAGTAAAATGGACATGGTTACTAAGCTAAAATCAATTTTCATGATGAATTGCATACAAAAATGTTGTTAAAATCATGATCCTTGTAATTATCTTTGTTTCTATACCATTTTTAAAAAAAATTTGTAACAGAAAATTTCTCAAAATTTTATTAACAAAGTGTGCATGGTTTCTAGGCTAAAATTGTTCCTTGCGACAAGTTACGTAAATATGTGGTATCAAATCAATCGTGATTTTTGACGTTAACCCCCTTCCTATTGTTTGTCCATGCCCCGTATTAATATATAAACATGATTACACTTACTCTAATGTTAGGATCTTCACCTTTTGAAATTGGAATGGGTGAACTACAAATTGGACAAGTCGGGACCTTTACCCCGTCTTCATCTGGAGCATTTTTACAAAGATGATATTTTGGTTTATAATGATTTTTACAATAATCAATTTTACAAAAGTGACATTGTATTGGCAAATAATCTAATTGTTTACAATCTGGATTCGCACATTGTTTGCCTAAATCTGGAAATTCCATTTTTTCAAAGAAACTGAACGAGAGGTTTTTTTAATGAATTTATTTATTGTTGATTGTATGTATATATGTATGGTTTTATTTTTTATTTATTTTTCTTTCAAAAAAAATCTGGACTATTTATAATTTTTTTATTTTATTACCATTATTCTATTATTAATTACGTATTCTATATTACGTGTTCTATATTACGTAAATAAATATTACAAATTAAATTTTCATTTTTCCAGAATAATCCATAATTACTATTCAGTGTATGAAACTGAATGTGGGTTTTGTGTTACATTAAAGATAGCCAATAATCTATGAAAAACTCTGAATTTTTATCTGCCTAAACTACTAAATTTCGGACATTCACATAATTGGTAGTAATTTCATCGGATTATAGATCATACTTTGATTTTATCAAGGGAAAATTTTTTTGTTACACGTAAATTTATAAATGCGCACATTCAAATCATTCAAATAATAAATATTTTTACATGAAAGAAAATCTTTTTTCTTTCTTTATTTAAAGATAAAGATATTGTCCTGTCCTTAAACTTAATCAAGATTGCTGAAAAAGAATCATTTTTTGTGTTATAAAATTTTTTTGGAGAGAATCAATCAAGTATCTTCCTAAATATATTATCAATAAAGCTAAGCAAATGCATTCTTTGGGTAATTCCTAATCTATTCATTGTTTGCTTTGTGGGAATAATAAGAGTGTTTACATAGATAATGATCCAGAATATGGTATGAAAATTAGTCCATTTTCCAACAACATCGAAAATTGCCAAAGCAAACACCTCACCGAACTTACCCTTTGTTGATACTAATGTAACCAAAAAAAAAGAATTATAATACCTTCTACATAATAATAATATATAAATGTATTACAATAATAATATATAAATGTATTACAATAATAATAAAATTTCTTGTATTTCAACAATAATTAATTTGTTTCGAAAGAAAATGTTTAATCATTATAAAATAGTTTCAACAAAAAAATTGAAGTTTCGGCAACAAATTATAGTTTCGGCACAGTGATTAGTTTCGGCAAAGTAACTGAGTTTCGAATATTAGTTTCTATAACCTTTTTTTTTCTGAGTTTCGACAATTTAGTTTAGGCAAACTTCTATAGTGCGCATTTTTATATTTTTATATTTACAGAAATATAAAATATTCCCAACTGGTAATAAAGACAAAAAAAAAATTTTTTCGTTTATGATATATATATATGTTCTAAAATCTTCAAATGCGTGTTGAAAATAATGAAATAGAAGCTGATAATATTAAATCATGTATATCTCTAGATTTAATCAATATCACAAAAAAAAAACAGGCAAGCTCTAGTTATTATCAATAGTAGTACCTTTTTTTAAATCATTCCGTGATATCGAATTTACTATTTCGCAGTATGAGTATGATAGCCATGACGGATTATCCTTATGAATTAAGATAAACAGGGACCTAAGTTTTCAAAATGGGGGCACTACCTTCATTGCTCTTGATCCAGTAGTAGGATAACTTTCATGACAGGATATATTCTATGCGTTCAAGCTATTGAATGGCACAAATAGAATAGAATACTTTACGGTAGAATTCAAAGTAAAGTTCCATCGATGAATGCTCCACAAGAAAATCCACAGTGGCTGAATGTCATCAAAAATCGGCAAATGGTTACGTGAAAGCCACCACGATTGCTTTACTCCCAAAACGCCAAAATCGGATATAGAAAATCAACCCTAAAACTGCAAAACCAATGTCGACCTGGTCACATTACCTGTTTAAACGACATTTTTTCTACACGAGTATTCTTGGTCATCTGCACTGAGGAATATACCAGTAAGATATTGTGGGGTCATCAAACATAATCTGGGCCTGTTGGATGTTCTGATTTTAATGCCATCCTTGATAAAGATAATAATAAATTGAGCTCGTAACATAACTTTTTTTTTAAAGTTTAAAAATTTTTGTGTAATAAAACAGTGTGATACAAAATTTACTAAAATTCTTTTTTAAAATAAAAAATGATTAAAAAAAAATCAAATAAACGAGGAAAAAAAATTGAAAAAGGCAACAATGGAGTTGATACTTCGTCTAGCAGTTCTAAAAGGGTTAGACTTACTGAAGAAGATTTCGAATTTGATCATGAGGGGTCGTTAGAACAAGCAAAAAGAAGACGAGGGGCAGTTAAACTTGAGGGGTATGGCAGCGATGAGACAGATACAAGCGAAGATGATGCCGGCTTGAAACTTTATAATCGCCGGAAAAAAGACAAGTCAAAAGACAATAGGGAAGAAGAAGAAGATATGTTTGCAGAGGAAGTCCAAGTTGAGGATATTGTTAATTTATCAAAGAAAAATAAAGAAGAAAAGTACGAGGTAGAAAATAAAAAGAATTTCAGGTATTTGGATTCGAATGAGATCCTTGGACAAGACTTTTCATCTAAAGATGCATATGATGAAGAATCAGGGGAGCCAATGATAGAAGCCTTCAATATGAAAGCTGAATTGGAAGAGGGTAAATTTGATGAGTCGGGAAATTACGTCCGTAATAAAAAAGATCCTAACGCATTTCACGATAAATGGCTTGAAGGTATCTCTATGAGAGATATAGAAAGAGCCAGAAAAGCTCAAGAAAAAAAAGATAAAGAAAGAAAACTTAAAGAGGCAGAGCAACAGTCACAAATTCCAATTGATCGCATATCAATTTCCAAAGAAATATTAACAATAATGAGAAAAGGAGAAACATTGGTGGTAGCATTACAACGATTAGGAGGAGGAAGGTCAAAAAACAAATCAAAAAAAATCAAACCTGCACAAAGAGAATATAAACGAAAGGCGGGTAATAAAATGCAAGTAGATGAACCTATCCTAGAAAAAGAGCCAACACCAGAAGAATTAAAGCAACAAGAAAATAAGAAACAAATAGAAAGGCTTACGGCATTATCAGATAAAATGATGGAATTAGGGCATTTTAATATTTATGAAGATACATGGGAACAAATTTTGAGAAATCTGAAAGCAGAAGGAGCAGTTGCAGAAGATTGGATGCCAGTAAGTGCTTATGAGGAGAAGGAGGAGGAGGAGGAAGAGAAGGTAACGGAGGAGGTGAGGGAAGCGAAGGAGGTGAGGGAGGAGGTGAGGGAGGAAGAGAAGAACCGCGAAGATTTATAAAAGTGAAGTATTTTTATTATTATTTTTATTAATTATATTTCTATTTTAATATTATTATTGCACATATATTAATATGTATATATTTTGTCAATTGAATTATTCGTCCTAAATTGCTTCAATAAATGAATTTATATTTTTTTCTCAAATGTTTGGAATTCTTTCAGTTGACTAATAATTGGATTTCGTTGGCTGATTGCAATAACATATCATTGTTATGATTCTAAATTGGGATTTCTCTTCTTTATTTATATTCTTCATATGGGATCTTTTCTAGCAAAATAGATTGTTCCGAGTAATAAACTCAAAATTATGTGCGGTACTAGCACATTGCCATCATGTTAAAGTGCGCTGGCCACACATTATTAGCAAACTAATCTGCGGTCAGTAAGTTTTACATATAATTTATATAAATAAGCAATTTTATCATCAATGTCTATATGCCGTTAAGTGTTTGCTTTTGATATGATTGTGTGCCTGCTGCTACCTGTTCGGATCCTTCATTGCTTTTTTCTTTATTTTCAGAGTTTATTTTGTCCATTATTATTATTGAATGCCTTTCAAAAGTTTTGATGTGAATTGAAAAGATATGAAAAAAAATCGTGAGCATTTCGCCTACACATCAATTTTAGACACTGTATTTTTTTATAATCTTTATTATAGATTAAATTTAGTCAGATGACCTCAGAAACGGTTTTTGCTGGAAACTATAATAAATATAAACAATTACATTCTTGTTTGTTGTTTTGAAATAAAGCCCTTGAGTCAACTTTCTCATTTATTTACTTGCATTGTTTTACGCAATCATTTTTTGGAACGGTTCGGTTTAATCTGAAAATTAAATAATATTAATATTAATAATTATATATATTGTATATAATAGAACAACTTTTACTTACAATATTGGTTATTTGGATTTTTGGCTTTGAAGTTGATGATGTAAAAAATCACAATCACGTCGCGCGTTTGAGCTTTAGTTATTACCCAAGTTCAACCTTTATATAAACGAGTTAATTTTAACTTGTGGAACAAAGCTTTTTAATGCGAGGTTTACAAAGTACGGTGGTTTTTTATTATCTGAGATAAAATTTTGACTTTTTAAATAGTGGGCAATATTGTTTTTTTTTGCAAAATTTTTTTATCCTCAAAGTTTACATATTAATAATATTATTATTTTTCTCAGAACTAATTTGAAACCGAATTTTCGGTTCTTTGCTTTCTTTGCTAACGATAATAATTCTTATTATTGCAAATACTTTTTCAATTCCTTTAATAAACGTGTTTTGGAAAACAGAAAACATTTAAACCATATCTTCTCTATTGAATAATAATAATGCAAAGAAAATTATAATTTGTTCTGGACTATTATTATGACATAACAGCATATTTTTTTATCTCATTTTCTCACTTTTATTAAATAACAAACTGATTTAACCACTAAATATAATGAATGTCTTGTTCACATTTATCCTTGCTGTTCCTTGTTCCAAATTCTTTTAATCATTCAATATCATTCATATAATATGATCGTTTTCAAAATGCTTTTTTAGATGTCATAGCTGTGGGTTTCCTTGAAATATAAAACAAAATCGGATTCATAGAAACGTCTTTTTTAAAATCAAAGTATTGTTAGCTTCGAATCTTAACAAATCAATCAATCAATCAATCAATCAATCAATCAAACAATCAATCAATCTATTTATAAAATCTATTAATCAAACAAAAAAATGCTCTCAAGCATATCTGATAGCGGATTTTTGGAATTGGACCTTTTTTTCTTGTTTTCGTAGCCACTAATAAATAATACCAGAAATGGACCTTTAATAATGTGTGTCTACCAGGTAGGTCTTTGGGGTTCCTTATGATGTTGATCACAGGTGTCAGATTTAATAAAAATTTCCTAACATAACCATAAGTTATGTGCTCTTAACACGCTTCATGACTATGGGATTTTTTCCATAGATGAGACCCCCATATGTCAGGAAGCTTTAGACAAGTGAGAGCTTTCACAAGGGCTGTTATAAGGTGGGCCTTATCTTTCCTTCAGACCAGGCTTGGTAGTTGGTATATGAGATATGGGCATTTACTAAATGAAGGTTGTGATAATTGCTTCATGTTATCCCCCTCCCTCATACTATAAAGTTGGTGTCTATAACTGATTTGGCAATTCTACAACTTAGGAAGTTCAATCTTGTTTTGTTGGTGGTATGCCTACTTATCAACAAAAGCTTGGACTTAGGGTAGGGGACTATTTAAAAAATAATGCCATAAAAAATTGAAAACGGACACATTGAACACACGTGCATAACATATTGGCTTGGAATAATATAATTTACTCATCTTTCATACAACTCTCTTGTTTTCTTAAAGCCCTCCTTCTTCTGGTTATATTTTCGTCTAAAAATCATTTATGATATATCTTATATTGATGAAATACAGCTATTCTTTATTTATGACTTTCTTCTTAATGTCAGAGATCATGGTGTCCATTTTGGACAAAGTACCTGAACATGAAAAGAAAGAGCCCAAATGAAATTTCAGAGTTCCTGACCCTGCTCTGAATTGCAACCTCATGGACCTGAAACAAGTTGCAGATTCTTGATATTACAACTCTTCAAAACCATGCAATCTCCAAAATTGCAATTTCCTAGTCGCAGAGCCATCTTTACCCTAGATGTAGGGTTTTTTCTGGCAATTTTCAGCCTTCTACAAGTAATACCAGTCCAGGAAGATTAGGACTCACAAAAGTGTCCTTGACAATGATGCAGTTTCGATAAACTCCAGGGCCTTGCGTCCCCCCAAAATTTAATTGCGTCATTGTATCATCGGGAGAACCTTAATCAGATTAGCCTTATATACACGAGGAAAAGATGAGAATGACTGTATTTTTTAAATATTCGAATTAGTGTACTCCAGCGTCTGTAAATTTCCAGCAACATGTTTAAATCTCCTAGGAGCCGTTTTCAACAGCTGTGTTGTCTTTCTTAACCATCTAACACTTCTTATTTTTGTTTAATATTAATAATGATTACGAGAAGCAAATGCACCAATTGTTTAATGACAAATTTCGTTCCTTGTTTTAAGATATTTATAAAAAATGGTTTCTTTGTACAACTAAAACTTTTTCTTTTAAAAAATGGATAGATCAAAGAAAGGCAAAGGAACAAAAGCAAGAAACGAAAGAAACGAGTAAATATTATCAGTGAATGATTGTTTTGAGGGCTATCCTAGTTAAAAGAAAATAATTTGAGAGCTTTTCTAGTCATTATTAAAAAATGGTGATGGTGGTTATTGATCATTCTAGTTAGGAAGAATTCATTATTAAAAGAGAAAAAAATGCTCGGAATAATTATTTTAAGAGCTTTTTTTTAAAAAAAACAGTGTTTATAATGAATGATCTTAGAAACCATTTAAATATTTACAAACTCTATTTTTATTGCAATAGGCACTTTTAGCGAAGGAGATGATATTGTTAAAGTTCCTTCGATCAATAACGATGCGTATGATGATGATCCAGCATGTATTTCTAATGAAGATAGATGGTGACGATATTGTTGCAGTTCATTCGATCAATAATGATAAAAATTCTTCTATTGATGACAATAAGGATGAGGATGAGGCTGAAGACGAAGAAGATGATGATAAAAAAGATGATGATGATGATGATGAAGGTGATGATGGATTTCTAATAAACACCATCATCCCCACAGACTCTATGCCATATATGATGAATGGCCATTTGACCTTCAGAAGTAATGAGGTCAACTCTAGGGGTATTTGACAAGAGGTGGTGTCTATGGAGTATAGATAGACGTTACCACCTCTTAACCCTATTACTTCTAATAGATGTATTGCTTTTAAATAAAATAATAGTTTTTTAATTACATAAATTTACCATATAAACAGCTAAAAATAATTATTTCAAATTAATTAATTTAAATTAAAATTTGTGATTGGTGTATTACTTCTTCAACATCTCGATAAATGCTTCTTTAAAATATAAAATGCGTGATTTTCAACCTCATAGCTGTGGCGCAATTTTCAACACTTTTGAACCCTGAAATTATCATGCGGCGTCACTATGCTCACTTTTGTTCCATTTCTATTATCAACAACGTCAACATAAAAATAAATATAATAACAAGATGCAGCAACCTACACCAGTTACAAGTACTTTAATATCTTCTTCCTCCTCTTCCTCCTTTACTTCTTCCTTGCCACAAATACCACAATTTATAGTAATTCATGATAAATCACAACAAAATTGGAAACATCCCATTGTACATTATATTTTCGAAGATGAAATAATACCAATTAACATCACGCAAGAGCATTGTATTTTGGTTGGCTTATCTGAAGATGGTGAAAAGGTTGAAAACATGTATTCTTTGAGTCATAATTTTCAAATAACAGGTTATAAAATTAGTTCTACTCCGCAAATGAACAGCAACAATAACAACAGTATCAGTAGTAACAACAACAACAACAACAACAACAACAACAACAACAACAGTAGTAGTACTAATAAAGAAAGCTCAGGCTTAATGTTAACTATTGAAGGAATGTCTAAAACGTAAGAATTGGTTTTTTTCCAATCAAATTACGATTGACTCTTTTAATTAATTAACAATGTTATATAAGTAGCGATAATAATAATAATTTAATGAAAATAAAAAATAGTCAATTTGGTAATAAAGAAGAAGAATCTTCTAATATTTTCAGATTGGAGGAATTAGTTTATGAGTTTAAAAAAAGGTTTGGATTATTCATAAATAAATATGTTCATGATTTTATAATAATTGTATTAATATCGTTATTTATTAGGAATGAATTGTTGAGACAGACTATAGAATTTTCTCAAAATTAATTTTAGCTAAACAAATAAAATAATAATTAATAAAAATTTAAAGGGATTTCTAATTCTTGACCTTTACTAATTGGGTATAATGTGTCCTTTATATATTTACTAAATGTTGATTTCCCTGTTCCATAAAATGAATGGCCTTCAGATGATATTAAAGCATCTAACATTGGTATAAGATAGTCTGCCAATGGTGTCAAGTCATCTGAATTCATAATTCTCAAGATCTCTGTTAAATCTTCTTCAAAATCTCCAAGTACAAATACACATGGAAATGTATTAAAGAATTTAAATAATAAATGATTGGATCTTGGTGATTTGATATCCGTTGCTAAAAATATCACTGTATTTACACCAGAATCACTTGGATGAAGTGATTTCTTGCATTTTATATTTTGTGAGCCTCTTATTTTCAATTTATTATTATCATTCATATTTTGTATATCTCTTATTTTCAATTTATCATTATCATTTATATCTCGTTTTTTCAATTTATTATTAACCTGTGCAACTTTGTTTTTATTACCATGAGGATTATATTCACCAAGGTCTACACTCTCATCTATTAAAATATCTTTTTCGTGTGTACCACCTTCCAACACATCTATTTCTTCTGGTGTAAGTTTAGTAAACGTGTTTGTTAAATTATGGTAAATGTGATCAATATTTAATCTTGCATATTTCATGAAAAACCCATCTGTTGCTCGTATATGCAGTCCTATAAAATTACCCACACCTCCCAATTTGTTTACTATACTTTCTGTTGCTTTCAATACTAATTCATTATTCGGTACTAAATGTTTTCTAATGAATTTAAGATATTGCATATTGGAAGGTTTCTCTGGTACAACCCTCAATGATCCAAATAACGATCCAAAATGTATCAATTTCTTTGGGTCTTCTTTCAATTTGTCAGTATACAAGAATCTTGTAAATTTATTACTATCATCTATCCTACTACCTGTTGTATCAAATATCCTATAATCCCATAGTTTGTTATCTCTAATAAAACGTACATCTTTGGAAATATCCAAATTAAGATTCTCCTCAATCCATTCATATGAATGGTCAAATCGATCAATTATTTTCTGCGACTCTCTAATAGGCTCCATCTCCAACAGGAAATCCCATGAAACTCTTGTGTATGAATAATAATTTAAGCATTCAGCGGGAAGTGGAAAATCTCTTGGCACTTTGGGACAATGTTGTAACCCTTTTTTTGTGGCTAGAAACAATCTTTCATACATTTTATCAAATCTTATCCATGGTAACGGTGTTCCAAGCAATGCAGGTGGCATTAGTAGTGTACGGTTTAATATTTTTGCAAGCAACAATGCATTCTCAAGGCCCACGCGTTGATTATGATATCCACTGTGAGTGTAATATGCTAAGAATTTTTCATCAGGATTTATGGTATATTCTCTTTCTTTTAATGCTTTAACACCCCGATAATTTATCTTAGTTTTCAGTGATGTTGATGTTTTTTTTCCTGAATCAGAATAATAATAATTTTTTGTGGTTCTATCTGAAAATTTACTTAATAAAGAACTGATTATGAGTATAATTAAAATTAAATATATTAATATCCTAGTTCTGCTTGCAGCCATTATTTTTATTATTGGTGGTGAAATAACAGAATGGAGAAAATTTTTAGAGGCGATAATGTTAATGGTTAAAACGAATGTTTTTTGAATATAAAAGTGAAAGTAAAGGGTATGTATATTTTTATTTTTAAGGTATTATAAAATATTATAAATATTTTTTTTCTTTCAATAATTAATTAATGTAACAAGAAAAATTTTGGAAAATCACCCTTGCATTGTATCATTGGTGTAACGGTTTTACAATTACACAAAAGGTTATTTAATAATATTCAAATAAACTTTGTAATGATATGTAAAAAAAAATATATAGTTTCTACTTGTGGCATCTCTAATGAAATAATTTCTATTAGAGGCAAAAGTATTTAAATAGTAACTTTTTCCAATACAATCACAGATGAGACTCTACCATTAGATGTAAAATACACAGTGAGTCTCAGTATAGCAGATAATTTGGGCAATTAGAACAAAAATTTCAAAAATCTGTTATACTGAGATTAATTCAAGATTTAATTAGTAAATCTGTTAAACCAAGAGAATTTACTTATAGATGGTTCTGAGCTTTGATCCGTTAAACCGAGAGTTTTATTAGACATCCGCTATACCGAGACTTACTGTGTAAAGCATAGATTGTTGTTTAAACATGTGGCATCTCTGATACATCAATACCTAAAGAGGTATTCTTTATGGAATTATTAAACTATTTTATATAAAATTTAATTACAGGCAAGTAATTTCTTACTCTATTATGAATAAAGGCTATTGTTTATATTACAAATTTAAGAAAGACTGCAGGTAAATGTAATTTTTATTGAATAGAATATTGACATCTTATTTATCTATCTATTAATACTTGTTTTTATTAATAGTTATATATGCAATTATTATTTGAGTACAACATAATATGATGAATGAACACAGATATACTATTATTACATATTATCACTTTATAATCAATTCATAAATAGAACATTATGCAAATTTCTTTGATTTAACTTTCTCTAACATAATGGCATCAAATATAATAATGGCAAATTAAAATTAGTAGTAGCATTAGCAGTAGCAGTAACAGTAACAATAGCAGTAGAACAAGAATAAGATGACAGTGGTAGGTAGTGGTAAAACTCTTGTGTATATTTACTAAGGTTTCTGGTAAGGTTTCCAGCCAAAACTCTTTCAATTAGTAGCTGAAATTGCCAAAACACTTTGGGCAAAAATAACTTTTTTATAAGCCCAAAATATTTTTTGTTATTAGCCGAAATTGGGCGAAATTACTTTAAAGTTGTTTAAGTTAAAATAAGTCGATTGGTGTAGTTTTTTAATGTTCATGTTATAAAAAATACTGAGAAGCCCAAATTGCCCAAACTAGTTTGGGCTTTGGTAAAACAGTTTGGACTGGAAACCTTAGTTTCTGGTCCAAACTATTGAATCAACTTGTTTTAACTTAATTCGTGATCTGCAAAATTTTCATAACAGAATTTGGCGCAAAATTTTGCAGATCACTAATTAAAATTTTCTGGACTCCAACTTTCACCCCCAACGTAACCACCCTTTATGTTTATATAAACTAAAATTGTACTTTTAACACATGATATGAATCTCGAAGTTTAAATATACAAATTTTCAAAGGGACTTTCTTATAAAATATTTTATGTTTATATGTAGGAATCGCTGGATTCCTGCCTAAAATTACTATATAAAATTTAAAGGTTTGAGTAAGCAACTAAAAATATTTATGATGTAAAAATGGGTGTAGAATTAATTTTATCCAAGAAAAATATAAATATGTTATTTCTATTTAGTTTTTAATAGTTACTCTTTTTAAAATAAAATAAAAATTGTTGTGGTTGTGTAATTTTCTTGACTCACGTTGGTCACGTGAGGTAATGTCAGATTCTCAAAACTCCTGAAAATTATATTAATGATCGGCAAATTTTTGCAGTTGTTTCACAGATTACGAATTAAACAACTTTAAAATAATTTCGCCCAATTTTGGCTAGTAGTTTGGGCTTATAAAAAAAAAATTTTTGCCCAAAGTATTTGGGCAATTTCGGCTACTAATAGAAGCAGTTTTGGTCAGTAACCTTAATATTTACACATTAAATTTTTTGTTGGGAATTTCTGGTTCCAGTGGGAACAGTTTGGAAACATCACTGGAGCATTGGACCACTGGGACCAATGAAAAATCTGTAAATTTTATTTTTAATACCTATATTTACATGTAATAATGAAATAAATATGGGTAATGTCACTGCCACTATATTAATACAGTTCTTTTTCTTTTGGGTCAGACTTTATGACAAGCTTGAATGATGTCAATTTTTCACAATAATTATCTTTTTTTTGTACATGGCTCCATGTGATGAGATCATATGACCATTTTGTAGATGTTCACCTTGTGACTTTACTTACAAGTTCCACAGGCGGAAAACTTTTGGATGCTTTGCAAATATGTTGTAACAAAAGAGAGATAATGGTTAAAAGTAATTGTTTAGCTAACTGCAAAGCCTGCATACAAATAAAAGAGTGGGAATGGTCTTACATAATGTTACACAATTAAAATTTTCTAATACTGTTCCATCTATTGGTAAACACTTAATTAATTGTGAAAACTTTGCAAACTATTAATCCAGATAAATTGGAATCAGTAAATTCACATTTAGAAGTGAGACAAAAAAGAATTGAATCAAGATTAAAAAATAGTATAGAAATTGATGTTGATGTTGATGTTGATGTTGATATTGATTGTATATATTTTATATTATCATTGGATTAATTGCAATAATTAATAATATTTTATTATGTTTGTTTATGATCTTACAACAGAATTGAACAATAATTATGATAATTCATCTATTACACCCCCTCCATCTGAAAGTTCTAATTCATTGATATTTCACCATCAGGAAAATAGGTACAAATATTATGTGTATATAATACACAATTGCAGGGATTAAGCATATAATATGCGTACAAATCGCGTATTTTTTTATGTATGCAAATTGTACATATATTATATGCTTAATCCCTGCAATTGCATATTATATACGCATAATATTTGTACCCATTTTCCTGATGACATATAAATCCAAATAAATGATGATATACAGTATATAATGAATCAAGTTCTTCCATCAGTTCGTCATCAAACAATGGAATTGAAAGTTATTGGTTGAAACACTGTATGATGAGACTTTTAATGATACTAATGATGGAAGTAATTTGGATGATGATCCAGAAGAATTTAAAAATTCTGTTAAAACATAGGGTTCATCCAGCTGTTAATAAGAGGCCAAATGGAAATTAGCAAGATTATTTAAACTTGGATCAAAATTCCAAATGAGTTCATATCATTACTTTCAGAAAATACAATATTAGAAATTTATAAAAATAATTAATGTTAAAATTAATTTACTGTAGTTTTCATTAACAAATAAATATAAAATCTATTGATTCCATTGGTTCCAGTGATCCATTGCTGTTTCCAGTGGTTCCAGTTTTCCAGTAGTTCCAGTGGTTTCCAGTGATCCATTGGTGTTACAGAAAAAAGTCACTGGAACACTGGAACTGGAACTGGAAAATTTGTTCCTTTTCCCAACACTGGTTCATTGTGATCAACATTACATGATCCATATAAATCTTGATTTTCCCTGAAATTTCTAATTTTGGTAAAAATCTAAATTTTATTTTGTCACATTTACATATGTAAACTTGATAAGTTGGTCATGTGGGGGTGAGATCATATGACCAACTTATTGAGTAAACCAACTTATTGAATTAAATATTAAGAAAATGGAGTGAAAATTTTGGCTGACTTATCAAGTAAACTGACTTATTGAGTGACTGACTTATTGAGTTTACATATGTATATATTTTATATTCAATAAAATCAAACTTCCACCATGCTATTCGTGACTTCATGTTATTTCTTATTAAATTTATTTATTAACATTTAATTGATTAATTATAATTGTGATGAATTTATTTTTAATTTTAAATAAATAAAATAATTAAATCTTTTCTCTTGCATTTAAATACTTTTAAACATAATTTCTTGAAAAGTTAAGCTCTCACCCTTATTATATAAAAAATGTTGAAAAGCCCAAATTGCCAAAATAGTTCAAGCTTCAAGAAACAGTTTGGGCTAGAAATCTTACTTGATTGTTGGTAAAGTGACCTGTTGGTAAGTGGGTGTTGGTAAAGTGACCCAGACCCGACTAATTATGTGTAATTGCAACAATGAGTTTTAATAAATCCATATCTTGCAAAAGATAATGCTATCACTGAAATGGAGTTAAATCTCTTAATTTTTAAAAGAACATGACATTCTACATAAATGATCTCAAGTAAGATAACTGTAAATGCATTTAGGCCCCTATAATTAATGCATACATGACTCTTTTATTTATATACATTGTATCTATAGGAACTAGTACTTTGTGATTATTTTAAAGTCAACAAAACACAAATATTTCATTGCTTAGGAGAACTGGTAACATCAGGCAAAAAAAAAGTTTTTATTTGTATAACTATAATCATTTGTAATCATTTGTATTATTTGCTTATTTCATTTTTTTAAAAAAGGTTCATTCATTATAAGGATGTAAAGGGATAGCTTTTCATAGTATATAATAAACATTAAAAAATTTATGTATACATATTATGAAATTACTACAAATAAATTAAAAAAAAAAAACAAATCATCATATTGTATATTTCTATTTACATATATAGTTTGTATGTTGATTAATAAATATAAATACATTAGAACTCTTTACACCAAAAGCTTTGATCTAGCATTGCTATTGATGCTCCAAGACACCATCCAGTTTCAATTTTTATTTCTCTTTCCAGAGGTATTTCATAACCAGTATGTAAAAGTTCATAAATAAATGATAAGTTCATGCAATAATATGGATTCTTTTTAAGTTCCTTTACAGCTTCTGGTAAATAAGAGAATCTTTTATAATTTCCTGAACAAACTTGATCAGTAAGATCACAAAGTTCTTTTAATGTAAATTCTGACAGCATTCCTAATGGCCTACACAATCATAAAAATATGAAAAAGCATAAATATCATGTGTTGAAAATGTATCACATCCAGAAAATATAAAAAAATTTTACACATGTCAATTGTAAGTTTAATAATAAAAAAGTGTAAAACTTACGTCGGCACTGTAAGATTTACACAATATTACGTTGGCATCGTAAGATTTATACAAGTTTACGCTAAATTAATTTCCTGATGCAGTAAGAGACAGCTGATATACACCATCAAAGGCACATGGGAATAATGGAATTCTTTATGTTTGTTGAGTATTTGTTCTACTATGAACCTACACTGAACATGTCCACCACCTGTACCAATGAGTTTAACTGAATTGTCATCATCATTATCAATATCAATTTGCCATGATTCTGAATAATTTTTTGGTAAGCAAGTATGTGGAATATAAAATTCATCTTTAAGATTTCCATCATAACTAAGAGATATATCAGAAATCAAATCATTCTTGATACCATCAATACTATTATTCCATAATTTTACCATGAAACTTATAATTGCTTTTTTTGCCTCCATTAATCCAAAATGTAAATAAGAATGTTGATATAAAATATATTTATGTCCACCATATTCTAATTCATATCTGTGTTCTCCAGGTGCAACCTTGTAGCCATCTAGTGATCCAGGCTCAAAAACTATTTGAGTTGAGCCACCTCCAAGGTCAAAAATTGCAGCTGTGGGTGATTTATTTTTTGTGCCAACTTTATTCAATAAATAATTAACTGTAATCTTGCTTGGTTTCTTACTTCATTATAAAACTTATCAAAATCAGTTCTGCATTATAAATCAAAAGATCAATCAAATAATTGATAAAA
Source organism: Entrophospora sp. SA101 (assembly GCA_958430865.1). NCBI lineage: Eukaryota > Fungi > Glomeromycota > Glomeromycetes > Entrophosporales > Entrophosporaceae > Entrophospora > Entrophospora sp. SA101. The sequence continues at coordinate 13,224 of CAUDNR010004552.1, read as the reverse complement.
TTGAGAAAGCCAATTCAAAAATAAAATAAACAATCTTACTAGTGATAAAAAATATTCGCAAGAAATAGAAAATCTATGGAAGGATTTTAAACAATTATTTGACAAAAATATTGAACTAAAACCAAATTTTTCATTCAGTGAAATGATCACTGAAATTTGTGAATTACTTGGAGAGGGAAAAGGTGTTGTTGCTTCCAGGGTTGGGAATTGTACATGTATGTACGTATGAGCTTAAAAATTTTTTAGTACATTGTACAAACATATCATGTGATTTATGATATTTTTATTGGTAGATCAAATGTAATATATATATATACAGTATATGTTAATTTGGAAACCTAGGTGTGATTTGGTGATTCAAGAAGAAATTAAGGAAAACAAATGAAAGTAAAGAAAGAGAATAATACAGTAAAGAGAAAAAAAAAGAAAGAAAAAATTAAGAAGAGAAAAGTTCTTGATCACAATAACTCCAATAATGAAACATCTCTCTCAACTTTGAGTTGGATAAGTTGGGTAGATTCCTGGATTAAAAAAGGAAGCCAATGGGAAATATATGTATCTTGACAGGATGTTTTACATAGTCAAAGAAATGGGGTGCAATAGCTTAATTCTCTAAATAAAAAAGGAGGCCTCATGAGACTTTGTATGACGTCAAGTCGCTCCAAACAAATACTATTAGTCAAACGATTTGTCACATTAAACGATTGGGAAGTGTATTTTCCGAAATTTTTTGGTGATCAACGTCGAAATTCTATTAAT
>CAUDNR010004551.1:21821-46707 GCA_958430865.1 Entrophospora sp. SA101 | reverse complement strand
TTAATTTATAACATACCGAACAAGATCTGACTATTTTATTTTACAGTTTTCTCCTTGATGCCAGCGATCATGGTGACTATCACAACAGGAGTGGGCAGGATTGAACTGCCACCTTTATACTTGTAAGATACATGTTCTCATTGAGCTACATTCCTCTAACCTAGGTGGGTTATATAGGCAAAAGCCCCATTTAAAAAATATCAAATTCAGTTGGTAAATAAAAATAAAAATATGGAAATGATTAATTTATAACATACCAAACAAAATCCAAATCATTTTATTTTACAGCTTTCCTAACATCAGAGCCCAAATGCAATTTCAGGGCCACCAATCCCACTCTGAATTGCAACCTCCTGTGTTTGAAACGAGTTGCAGATTCTCATTTCTTTGATGGATCTGGATGTTTATGTGCACCTAATATCACAACTTTTCAAAGTTTCTCAATCACAGAGCCAGCCTTACCCTAGAGGTAGGATCGTTGCAGGCAACTTTTCGGCTAGCATGCCAGCAAGCCTTCTCTGGTCTGGGTGCTGTGAGGGAAGATTAGTGAAAAGTGTCCTTGCAGTCAACTCCAGGGCTATGTGCTTCCCCCCTGGAATTCAGTTGCACCATTGTATCCATAGGGCGAAGCTGGTCAGATTAGCCTTGTGTGCACAAGGAGCATAAGAATGACTGTAAGTGTTCAAGTAGCATGTGTGCTTCAACGTCTGTCAATTTCCGATAATCATACTCGAATTGTTTCAGTTGTGCTGCTTTGACATCTTGTAATTATATATTTATATTAATAATAATACGATTATACAAAGCAAAATACCAATTGTTCATTCATCATCTTGATGAGAATCTTATTACCCAGCAATGATCTGTTCCACGTTTTGATTCCAATTATAATATTTATAACAACCAAAAAAGTCAATGTAAATTAAAAAAAAGTACCTCTGGTTGGTAATTAACATATCTTTAGGAGAGCCGCGTTTTGTCATCTTGTCAAAATAATCAAGAAAAAATATTAATGTGCACGTGTTTGTCGATCAAGTAAATTTACCATTTCTTGTGTAATCGATTCAATTTAAAAAATTAAAATCTTAAATTTTTTTTTTGATAATAATAAGTCTCAAAGATGGTAAATAATAGTAATGGAGTAATGATTTAATATTATATAATTATTAACGAAAATAATATTTCCAATTTGTTTTTTCTAGCCAAAACAAATTGCTGATATTAAATATTTTCTTGAGATTGCACGTAGAAAAGATGCAAAATGTAATTATATATTTATTGTTGGTTATTTTTTTATTCCTATTAATTAACACATGCTATATATACACACACATATATATCAAAGCTGTTCGTATTAAGAAAAATGGTGTATCAAAGGTGAAATTTAAGCTTAGATGTTCAAGATATTTGTACACTTTTGTAATTGAAGATGCAGAGAAAGCAGAAAAATTACAAAAATCTCTTCCGCCTGGTAAAAATTTTATTCGCATATTTTCTATTTAGAAATAAATTATTGAAGTTTTATTAATTATTTTAATTATTATTATTTCTTTCGATATACCCTATATAAAATCAAATAGGATTGGCGGTCAGTGATATTAATACAAGCAAGAAAAAGAAAAGAGAATAACTTTATTTTTAATTAATCTCATCATCATTAGCAGAATAAAAATAATATTAATTTAAAAGAATGGAGAAACCATTTTCTTGTGATTTTAATATATCATCTTTTTATTAATAACTATTTACAAAAAGCATTTTTAAATGCTTATTTAATTTATTTTATATAATTTACAAATATTGATCATGGTTTTACAATAATAGATTTCCAATTACCATTTTTTAAAATTTATAAATTAAGTTCTTGCGTTGATCTCTGATAAAAAACAGAAACAAAAATTTAAGTTCATCACTAAATTAAGTGCTCCAACATATCAAATTGTGTTGATACAAAAAAGGATTTTGCTGCTTCACGAAAACAATAAGTGATAATCCCTATTACTATCTACAAAAATGTTTTTTAATAGAACTCATTTTTATTATGTAAATGGGGTCTGAAATTTTCACCTTATGATATAGATTTTTGTATTATGCAAAAAACACAATTTTGGCCAGAGATCTATAACCATATTTTGCTGGAAAACCCATGATTATAATTACCAAAACTAATATTTAATATTCAATGTTCAATTAAATGTTCACATTCATTAAATATATTTTTTGGGAAACATGAGATAGTTTTATCTCAAAATGATTTTTATATCTTTCCATTTGCAAATATTAAATATAATTGTGAAGGACGCCTTGGGTTCTGGTTTAGTTAGCAATGATATTTGAAGTAATATAAACGCCAATTTTGAAGCCATGATAACGTGACAATTAACAAAATGAATTGTAGAGAAAATAATCCTATGTTAACGAAGCCGTTATTGATATTATTCATTGGTACACATATATTAAGATTAGGTGTAATTCGTAATAATGTTACATAAAAACAACATGTAACTTATAAAAACACTATTGTTTTAACCTTTTAAACAAATAGTATACAGTATCTTTATATAATAAAATTTTTTATTTATCTTTAAAATTCTTTATATATAACTCCATAAAAAAACCCAATTGCTTTATGTTTAACTTTGAACAAAATAATTAGTAAAAAAAAATAATAATAATATTAAAACAATAATTCAACAAAATAACAAATAGTAGATGATACTAGTTTACCTTTCTTTAGTTTTAACAACTTAATTTCCAAGATAAATATTATTTACACAATAATTAAGCCAATATTAATAGTATAGTAACTTCAAAGATACAGCTGTAAAACAATATATATATATATCACAATATGTATAGGTACACAGGTGTAATACGAAATTTAAATTTGTTGGAGATATTGTATAACTGGCAAATGATAAAAATAATAATATATTGAATAATTAATATATATATTGCTGAACTGTGGATAATAGTTCTGTTGAAATTAAAAAATCGAATCTTTGATACTGAAAAATAGAAGAAAATGTTGTCAATGATGCTTTTTTATTGTTGTGGGTTGGATAAAGCTGCAGTTTTGATGTACAAGTAGCAGTTGTAAAAAAAAAATTATTTTTTTTGCTGACCATTTTGTTGGTTCTTTTTTTTTTTTTTTGAAGCAAAAGGTGAAAAATGCTGAATAGGTGTAAAGTTCATAATAATTTGTTGCCTACAACAACTTTAAAAAATAATATTTTAAAAAAATTATATTCCAAATTAACTAATAAAATAATTATCGGATAGATAAAAATATACTGTGATTATATTAAAAAAAAATAAAAAAATTTCCAATTTTTCATAATATTCAATGGGAAAAATGGAATAATCCTGCTAGTATGGTGAACGAGGTCTTTGATAAGGGTCATATCTTGCAGGGGGTTGTGGTCGTCGATCTCGATCATATCCTCTTTCATAGGCTCTATCATAATTTCTTTCGTATCCTCCTCCTCTTTCATAACCTCTATCATAGTAAGACCTATCATATCCACGATCATAATAGGGTTCACGCCCATAATTCCTTGGTGGCCTATCATATCTATCATAAGATCTAGTATAATCATATCTTGGATCAAATCTATCAACCCGGCGTGGTTCTTTGAATGAAAAATGGCAATAACAATTATTTTAAATTTTATGATGATATAAAAACTTAATTTTTATAAACTATACTATACCTCGACGTTTAGGTGGTCCATAATAACGACCAGGTGTTGGAGTTCTAGGTCTAGATCGACGAGCCTAATTAAAAAAGATAAATAAATAAAATAAGATCTTTATATTATTTAATATTATTTTTATTAGATTTCATTGATCGATTTTCTTACCTTTTCTACTGTTATAACTCTACCTTGAAATTCTCTACCATTAACGGCTTCTTTTGCTGAATCAGCTTCTTCAGATGTCTCCATTGCAACAAAACCGAATCCACGTGATTCTCTAGTATGAGGATCATACATAATTTGAGTTTTTATTACCTTATGAATTAAATAAATATGTTTTAAAAATATTTTAATATAAATTCATTCGCCATATAATCATTAATCGCCAAGTGTATATATATATACCTTTCCATATTTTGAGAAAAATTCATCCAAGTCACGATCACTAGTTCTTACAGATAAACCAGTAACAAATAAACTATTACCAGAATTAGTTTCTTCATCCCTACTATCAACAAAAACATTGATTTTTAACTTTTATAACAAATAATGTAAATAAATAAATTAAAAATAAATAATGTAAACCTTCTTTCTCTAGGTGACCTAGATCGATGAGGGCTTCTAGAACGGGAACTTCTCATACTTCGTCTATTTTCACGATCGTCCATGTGCATCTCTTCTCCATCATCTCTATGCCTGTCTTCAAAATTATCAGAACCATTTGGTGCTAATTTTTTTTTAAAAAAAATACCCGTGCATGTTAATAACTGTCATATATAAAATTTTCAAAACAACAAGTAAACAGCACAATTAAACATTACTCATTTTTATTATATATAATAACAATAATAGTTTTTAAAGTTTTTTTTAAAAAAAAATTTTTGAATTTAACAATTAAATTTCCATTTTTGTAGTTTGTGTAGCAAAACTCTTTTTTATAAACTTGGCACTATGGCGTAACAATGTCGCGTATTAAGTCATATGACTAATTATACAAGTGATCGACACAATTTTATTTTATTTTCCTAGAATGAGAAGGAAGCAATAGTAGAAAAAGAGGAAAAAGAAAAGGTGATAATAATATCTATGTATTCTGATTCAGAGCAGGAGGGGCCAGTGAAGGTATTAAATTATTATTATTTTTTTTTTCAAACGAAGGCAGCATTTGATTGTATAAACCAATTCTTAAAAAATAAAATGGATTTACAGAATTTCTGATAAAATATCTTATAATGGCAATGAAGCAGAGATTAATGAATCAAAAATATCCGAGATGAAGAAATTTATGATGATGAGGCCAGTAAACTTGAACATGAGCCTAAACTATCAACCCAATCACTTGTTCCAAACAAAATGGAAGATGATAACGATGAACTTAGTGCACTTGAAGACGATCCTAAACCAGTAAAAAAGAAAAGATCTACACAATCCAAATCATCTACTCCAAATAAAAAGAAAGATGATAGTGGTTAACTTGAAGACGATCCTAAGCCATCAACGAAGAAAAGATCTACTTCAAATAAAAAGAAAGATGATAGTGATGAACTTAAAGACGATCCTAAACCATCAACGAAGAAAAAGCTCTAGACAATCCAAATCATCTCATACAAAGAGAAAGAATGATGAAGATATCATTGGTGCTGATGAACTTGAAGACGATTCTAAATCATTAATAAAGAAAGGGTCTGGACAAACTACAAATAAAAAGGAAGATGATAATGATGGAATTAGTGAACTTGAAGAAGATCCTAAACCACCAACAAAGAAAAGATATGGACAAACCAAATAAACTCTTACAAAAAATAATAATACTGGTAGTGATGAACTTAGTGATCCTAAGCCACTGACAAAGAAAAGATCTAGAGAAACCAAATCATCTATTCCAAAGAAAAAGAATGATATTATTGATAGTGGTGAACTCAGTGGACTCAAAGACGATCCTAAACCATCAATGGAAAAAAGATCTCAAAAAATGATGATAAATCCGTGAGTAATAATAAAGATAATATAATAATTAATATAATATATAGTATATAATTTTACATTTGTTTTTTTTTTCTTAGCAAAACAACAATAAAGAAGAAATAACAATTAAGAGTTTGAAGTCTTTTATTGTAAAATGTGGAGTTCGTAAATTTGGTAAAGTTATTTAATATTCTTTTTAACCAACCAAAAGTTTCAATATATAATATTATGATTTTGTTAATCTTTCAAGTCCAGAGAATTGGCAGGATGTGAAGATACAAAAAGTCAAATTCGTGAATTAAAAGAAATTCTCGTGGAATTGGGATGGAAGGTAAACTATTTAAAATCATTTTTTAAAAAATAAGCCTATCTAAATACCAACGTATGTTATATGTGTATTTTTTAAAGACGACCAACAAATGAGAAAAATGTAAGATAATAAAGAATCGTCGTGATCTAGAAGCAGAATTGAAATCAATGGATATTGATAACATTATTACTAATAACGTTAAAGAATCAAGAAAAACACGAGCATATATTGGAATATTTAATCCTACTGGTTAAAGTATTAGGCACAGAGAGAGATTAATTATAAAGATCAACTTTTTATTAAATTTATATTATTTTTTTCAGTATGGAACTTTTCATCATATATAAATGTATTACATTATTGTAAATTGAAAATTAATTTATCTTTTATATATAAATGATATTTTCATATCAAACCAATATTCCTTTATATTCAGCTTGAGGATATTTATTTACTAAATATGGCCATTGAACAAGAAATTTATCAACAAATCTCAGTAACAATTTTCCACTCAAAGAAAGTGTATGGACACGAGCAAAAGATTCAATATATATTAGACGAATCCATTTGATCCCAAGTACCTTTTTTTTTATTAAAGAGATCAATTGAATTAATTAGAATGAATCAATTATAAAAACCAAAAAGTTTTGAATGATTCTTAATTTTGTTTACATACCCTTGGTATATATGAAATCATGCATACAGGTACACAATTTCCGGGACCATTACAAATTATCTTTTTTATAGATTTTAATGTATAATTCTAAATTTAATTTTCTCCTTGTTAAAAAAAAAATGACTAATTATTGTAAAATCCTACCAGATCTGGTAATTCCGATAAAATAAGTTTGCAACACACCATTAATGTATTTAAAACAGTGAATACTGTTGAAAACCATGATTGTCCAACTTTGCGACTTCTCGGTATGTATCTTATAAAAAACTATATAAAATAATTAAATAATTAAAATTTTTTCCAAAGTTCGGTTAATAATTAACATGGTTATGGTTAATTAATAATACTTCGACATTTTCTATAGCTGCTTCTTCCTTTCCTTTACTATGATTATCTTCAAACTCCTTTACTTTATTTGAACTCAGTATATCGCCGCTAGATATTATATAAAATCTCGGACAATAAATATTAAAATCAATTTCATCTAATAACTGTAACATTTCCATAGTATGACCGCCTTTTAATTTGTAAAATTTTTTTAATTGCTCGCTCTCTTTTTGTATATAAATGAAGTATGCATTTTAAGTATATTTATACCTGAGCCTAAAACTATACATGTTTTAATTCTATGCTTATTATTAGACTTGAAGATGTTATTACGTCGTTTGGTCGGCAATACCTGGATAATTCTAATAATAAATGCTAACAAGAAAATAATAAAAATAGTAAAATACAACCACATCTTTTTTATAAGAATTGGATAAAAAAAAGTTTATATAAAGATGTTGTATATACTGGAATAATAACGCGACTTGGTATAATCATTTGGAGTTCAGTTGAGCATAGTGGAAATTTAAAATGTTACACTAATTTTTTTATATTGTGCAACATAGCTTTACAATACACGGCAAACATTCTGGCAATAAAAAGTAAGTGATAAACTGGATTTGAATTGTATCTGAACTTGATCTCCAATTTAGATAGGTAACAATTATATACCAGTGAAGGTTCAGGAGCAATGGGTTCTGTATAACATTTTGTGTAACAACAAACTTCCAATATGCTGTTCAGTTGGTGATTTATTATGAGTTGAAAGTACCAATTGCAAATTGTATGTAGATCTGAAAATCATTACCCATTTAGACAACTCACGCGACAAAATAATCAGTGGCTCTTGAAGTTCCCTCATTATTATTATATTTAAAATAGTAGAACTTTCAAGTTCCGTTAAAGAACAAACTAATACTAAAAAACCTTCCAATATCAAAGTTACCTATACTTCCCTTGGAAGATACACCCCAACGATATCCTCCTGTCAAAGTACGTTCATTATATTAAGATCACAATAAACCATAAAACACTCTAAATGCTTATGATCTTTTTAATTTTGTCTGGAAAAATAAAAACAATTATGTTGTATATAATGGTAATAGAGGGAAAGAAATTATCAACGATCCATTAAAATAGTTCAATAATTTCTCCAAAATGAAGATCCTATACTTCAAAAAAATATGCATAAGATAAATCAAGTTATATAGAAGAATTTCGGCATGATTCTTGTTGGTGTTGGTTTCCAAAACTGTTTGAAGAGGCGGAAGTCAAATCTAAAATTAAAAGTTATATATATCAAAACTAAATCAAAAGTCAAAAGTCAAAATTAGTTTCGACTTATGGCGAAACCTTTTGACTTTCGCACAGTTACGAAACTCCATAGGTTTGGAAACCAACATTAATTCTTATCTTAATAATACTAATCCTGTAGTTTTTTAAATCTAAATCTATACTTTGTCTTGGAAGATGATCCAACTCCTGATATAAATAACAAAATTATAAGAGCTGATTCATTGGCCTTTCCTCACTAAAATTTATTATGCTTTGAGAACAGAAACTCTTGAGCCTAATCTATTCAGAAGTTTTAACGGTTATTTGGTACAGCTCGTTTGCCAACTGAAACTGGGTGTAAAATGCATACTGATGCTGTTTTTCATCATATCATTGTATTATGTCATAGTCAATTCTATTGGATTGATGTTTTAAATTAAAATAATGAATTTAATTGCAAATCTTAGAACAATGCTCTTAAAGTACCTGTTGTGGAGATTGCAAATCATGCTGCTGGAATTCTATCTGCTAAGAATCGTCATAGGTGGGCAAACTTGAGGAATGTTTTGGAAGAGACAACAAATAACTTAATACAGCTTTGTTTATGGCTTGTTTAGAAGAATTCCCTCATCTGATGATGTAGAACCTATGATATTAAAGATGGTGTACAAGTTGGTTGGTACTTGTGCCAATCGTTGGTATGATTAAGCGGTATGTGAAAATGGTTCGGCTGGTGTTGATTTTGAACATACTAGTAAGTTATATTGTAGAAGTGACCTTTTAAATTTAAAAAGTTATATGTTAACATTAATATTTGTTATTAATCAAAATTTTACATATGTGTGTGTGTATGATTAAATAAAGGTGTTGATAGTCATACTGTCCTATGTTTTGTATCAGACATATACACTGACACAAGTTTACGTTTTGCAGAAACTATACAAACCACCTTTTCATTCTGCCGGAAACAGTTCTTGTAGCAATAAGGTCCTTGTAATGATAATAATTGACAGTTTTTCTTTAGTCAATTATTAATAATAGTTTTGTTAATTGTGATAATAACAATGGTAATTTTTTTCTATTATATATATAACAAATAGTCATGGCAGGGTTTCTATTCGAATAAGAATTGTTTGCTTTATTCGTTATAAGTTTGGGTATTGAATTGCATCTAGTCATAAGTCCACCAAAAAGAAAAAGTAACTTTAGCGGCCATGTTTATTTCATCGTTACACATAATATATAGATTAACTGTTTAATTGGGTTAATCGTTTTAACCACAGTTAAACGGCTAACGGTGCCAACATCTAATCAAGACATTGATATTTGCATAATTTTAATTTATTAGTTTTGGGCCTCACTTTGTTGTTTTGTGACAAGACCTTCCTCCCTCGATATATCTTTTAATAGTACAAGACATTGTTAATCAATGAAAACCAACAATTTTTTGTTATTTTGGAAATGGTTTCACCATGTCGAAGAAAACCTAAACTACGAAATGAATACATTATTATTTATGTACGTGACTTTTGTCTTGAAAAATTTTACTCGATTAAAAAATGCATTGAAGTTTTGAAGCCAATTTATCACATAAAATAACAGCTTCTATCAATATAAAAGAATTGAGTCGTTGAAGTATTCTATATATTTAAATCAATAGTTTTAATATTTTCTTCAAAAATTATTAATAAAATAATGCAAAAGATGAAATAATCAAATATTCATATTGAATATCTAAAGTTCTGTTAATAAGTCGATGTATCTTTTGTATATCAAAAGACATTACAGTGAACCCTCCATAAGTGCACCCCCTTGGGAATGTGCATTTATGGAGGGATGCATTTATAGAGGGTAAGAATTTTATTGGTTGCACGTGATACTAATAAAAATTTATTGTACGATTTTAATTACTATTATTACTTATCGGGCAAACAGCACTATTTAAGCTATTTTTGATTGCTTTGTTATTTTTAGGTACAAAATGACGTCAATATGATTGATATACTATTTATACAACATTTCTAATAAGATATAATTAAATCATATAATTAAACTTAATAAACAGTGACGTTTGAAAGAATAGCTTAATAGTGATTGCCCGATAACATCGATATTGGGCGTACGATGGACAATTTCAGTGACATCGTTGCGTGCCCAATACCTTATACATATTAATTATTTATTGTTGACTAAAAAATTGTTTCATTGTGGTTTGCTTCATTGATTTTTTTTTTTAAAAAAAAATTCGTGATCTTTTATCCTTTGTTTAATCCTTAATTTTTTTAATTTCCATATATATAATTTTCTCCATTTGTATTTTTATCATTATTATTCCAATACTCTTTGTCAATTAAAAAGAAAGAGTTAGCAACCGTTCATTTAATCCTTTATAAGCAACAGTAGCTACTTAATCCTTTATTTTCAGATATAAATAATGTTTGAAATTAAATTAATGCAACATGAATTTATTTAGCAAATAATCACGTGAAAGTCACGGGCGTTCATTTAGAGAGGGTGATTTTATATGAACGGGGATGGGGGAAGACCGTGCAGTGCAGAGTATGGAGGGTATGCATTTATCTCTAATTCCCGAAGGTTGGAAATGAGACATAGTGTGCATTTATGGAGGGATGCATTTATAGAGGGTACACTTATGGAGGGTTCACTGTATTTTATAAATATATAAATAAATATATACACGTGGTATATTAAACAAACCGACCCTTAAATCAAGCGAACGAGCTATTTGATCATTGCATTGATTCTTTAAAAACCTTTAGAACAAACAACAACAACAACAACATTGTATATCCTATCATTGCCATTCTTTAAAGGAAACTGCTAAAACAATTACATGCATTATTCAGATTACTCGCATAACGGTTTTATTTGTTGGATAACTCCTATGAGTATATCAAGCGAATTTATTTATTATTTATTTATTTACGATCGATTTAATAAAAAAATATAAACGAGAAATTAAAAAAATAAAAGAAGGAAAAAAATTGTAATAAGCACAATAAAATTTTTTTAAAATTTCACGTATACATGCATTTAGTAGTAATAGTAATATAGTAATGATAACAAATGAGAACTGAATAAATAACCATAGAAGCTTAATTGTCTTAAAAATTAACAAATAAATAATGAATCAAAAAGAATGAATGTATATTTAAAACTTATATTAATAAAAAATCGAAGAAAAAATATAAATATTTGTAATATTACACTGAGGTAGGATACCAATGAAAAAAAAATAAATTAAAAAGTGGTGAAAGGAAAGGCGAGAATCATTATAAATTTACAGTGAATACTGGTGATGGAGTATGTTTAACGTTGGTGGCGATTTTTAATATTGTTTCTGAGCAAAATGTCTATAAGATTTATAAAAGGTTTTATTTGTGTTAAGTTCATCATATATACTTTTAATCATCTCGTGGAATTCTTGTTCAGATAAACCCGATGCTGGTAATATGTAAGGTTTTAATGAATCAACAATTAATTTAACGTTTTTCAACATCTAGAATGAAATTAAGTTAAAATGTTAGGATGAAAAAACTATTGTTATTATTATATTATTACTATTATCATTATTGTTATTATTTGATATTTACATATTCACCAACTTTGCCACCCCAAGAACCAATAGGGTTTGGACGTTCTTGAGAATGAACAGTGATTAATTCAGATTTCTGATTAAATAGCAATGGAATATCAAATACAATTTTTCTATTTATTCCTTTTGACAATAATAGTTCTGACACTAATAAAAATAAATGATTATATTATTAAAATTAAAATTTAATATTTTCTTAAAAAAAAAAAAAGACAAAATATTTACTTGATTCCAGAAAACAATTTAAAATTGGACCTGCATCATAAGGGAAAGGATCAATATCCCTGTTAGAAAAAAAGAATAAAATTAAATTGATTGATTGATAAAATAAGAATAAGAATAAAGAATAGGCATATTATAATGATAACAAGAATAATTTCTTACATTATTTCAATCCATCCACCAGGTTTAGTAATTCTTATTAATTCTAAATCATTACATTTTCAAAGAAAAAGGTATTAAGTAATAATGAATACTTTATTTCTTTAATTAAAGTAAAATAAATACCTTCTATGTGTTTCATCCACTTTTTTTCGTTGATAAAAAGTCCCATAAATTTTTGATAGACAAAATCAAAGGTATCATCTGGGAAAGGTAGACCACTCTCACTAAGAGCGTCAAATTTTAAAAAAGCAACATTTGTGGGTTTATTTGAATCATATTCATTGGGGAAAATGGGAGAAATATCAATGCCAACAAAATTAGCATTAGGGTATTCCTCGGCCATTTCTAACAACCAATTACCAGAACCACAACCGATATCCAAAACTTTTGCTTTATCATTTTTTGCAAATGATGATTTTAGAACATCATCAACAGGAGAAGAAAAATTACCATGCCAAATGAAGCGATAGATTATATGTTCTAAAGTTAAACGTTCAATTTCTTGTTTGTCATTTGGTAGACAATAAGATGCAGTTGGAACATTATGATAACGTCTGCCATTGACATAAAGAAATGAATCTAGCAAAAAATTTTCTTGGTTTGAACCGGTCTTTAGATGAAATCTATTTGTTGTCGAAGGTGATAGTGGTAATGGGGGTGATTGTAATATTGGTGTTTGTGGTGGTGACGGGAGTGAGATTGTTGTTGATGATGGTGATGATAATGATAATAAAGGCGAAGGAATGACATTAGGAGTATTTGTAGCAGATAAAGGAGTGGCAACATTAATAGTAGTGTAAGATGAAGGATTGTTGATGTTATTATTTGTAGTGTTGTAACAATTGTAACAACGTTTAACCATTTTCAAAATAATCGGTTATATTAATAATTAGAGATTTAAAAAAATTTAAAAAACGAAAGAATTTATAATTTAATTATTAATATTAACTAAAAGCAAAGAGTGATTAAAAAATAAAAAGATTAAGGATTAAAAATATAAAAAAAAATAAAAAATAAAAAATAAAAAAACGAATGTAGGAAAATAATAGAGTTTTTTTTTATATTTTTATATGGGTTTTTTTTTAATTATTGTTAAAAATAGCATAGTCTTTATGCAAACTTATTTTTGACGTTTTTTTCTTTGTTATAAAAACAGCGATAATTCTTATTTAAGAAATAAACAATTAATCGAACTCCATTAAACCGAAGTTCATAGTAGATTATCTAATGGTCCCGACTACTTCGTTTACCGGGGTTCGACTGTAATAGGGTCGCCTTGGCAAATTAATTATATTAACTAAATTAAGTAAATGCAAGATGTAAGATGTAAATGTAATGTAATATAAATAATGAAAACGTAAATTATTTACTAAACCAAGTAAATTTTTAAATTGAATCAACTTTTATATGTTTATTGACAAAAATATATAAATGTTACATAATAACGATGATTTGTCAAAGTATCGTATAGACAGCTTCTGTTTTCGTTGCTGGAAACAGTTTTGTTCTTAATTCCTAATTCAGTTAATAAATCTGAGGGTTCTTCTGATTCTTGTTGTTAATGAGGTAATAGTAATGGAATTGGTAGAATGATGAATGGACCAATATGGTTTCATATGAGTTGGTTAATTCAAAAATTGCGTATAAAATTATTTGAGTGGTATTGATTGAATGATGCGATGCTTGTTGTTGTCTCATCATTACTATCAGTATTTACTATTAATATCATGATTATTGTAAATATTCATTTGATAATCCCATTTCCATTCTTCATTGTAATTAATTGCTAGATAAAATAACATTTATTTTATAATTAGAACACTCATTAATCTTATTGTTAGGATGACCAATATTCCATTTAATGTCATGTCATCTTTAGTCTATAAGTTTCATTGAATTCTGTCTGGCCTTATGAGTTTTATTTTACATTTGTTATTATTTGAAGATTTAAATGTTAATGATATGTAGCCACCACCAGCAGCAATAATGTTAGTTGTGGTTGTAGATAACGGTATTGAAAATGTTGTCATTTCTTTTAATTTGATGGGAATTGATGTTATCATACTACCAATAATTCCTAGAGATTGGCACCATTAACTGTTTAACCGTTTTTAACCGGTTAATTAACTGTGAACCATTAAAATTTTTTAACCGGTTAAAGAATTTTTAGGCGGTGCCGATCTCTAATTGAAGTTGTTGGGTTCAAAAAAAAAAAAAAAATTTATCTAACTATATATAATTTATATACAATATGAAAATTAATTGAATAAAAAAATATAGTTACAATATTATTAAACACCAATTAACTAATAATTTACCCATGTTAGATTCGCCGTGTAACAGTTGGAAGAATACCTTGTCAATGAACATTGTGTAAAACTTATGTAATAAACCCATATTATTATAACATTCAACAATTTTTTTCACAATTATCATCAAAATAGCCTTGTTATACTACAAGAACAGGTTTGTAATTATTTTGTCAAAATACCGAGTTACATCGTTCTTTATAGTTGATGATACTTTCTTTTGTTAAATTTAGGAATACCCAGAATGCTGGTCTATTGAATATATAGAAAATATAGATATAAGCAACTATCATCATTTTGAAACTATCGCAAAACTTACGTTTAATTTTTTACTGAATAATTTGAACTTAATAAAATTCTTAGCATATTAAAACATCTAGTTATTAAGCCTTGAATGCAACAGTCATTAAACAAATAGATGCAGAACGGATTCTTCTTGGAGATTTTATCATCCCTATATAGTCATAACAAATCTTCGTTCCCTTCATTAAGCAATATATATATAATTTCAGATTTTCCTTTTGAAGACACCATTTAAATGTTTCTTTAAGAAAAAGAAAAGAAATTGAATTCTGGATAACAGCCGACCAATAGCTAGAATATATAAAATGAATTTACTTATTAGTTGATGATTTAGATGATCTTTCATTATCTATGAACTCCCTTCCTCAATGGTAAAATAATGACAACTGAGAAATGCTTATACAATAAGAACAAAGTTGGAGAACTAGATTTTTTCGCTTTTTCTTTTGATCGGATTATTTTTCAGCAGCATCTTCTTGTCCATCCAACTTTATATTTGCAAGGGAGACAAACTTCTCTCAAATGGCGACTTGATAAAAATATCATCATTTTCAATTCCTTTGAATCAAACAAAGAACAAAAGATTGCTGTTAAATTTATATACAAATTCATACTACATATTTAATTCACATGAAAAAATACATATAAGTCTCCAAGTTTGGTGCATAATTCATTTTTTTTAGTTTTTAAATAAGGGAAAGAAATGTAGACAAGTAAAACCGCTGTTACCAATAAACAAAAACTTCAACAGATTGAATTAGTGTTTGGTGTTAAGTATGCTATTGATACCTTAATGAAATTACCTGATTCCGTTCCTAAAAATACTTATATCGCTTCTTATCAATATCCAATCTTGGTCAGTTTTCAAGCTGCAAAATATCATGTTCTTAACTTGCACAATCTAATTTGATTGGGATATAATTGACACTTCATCACAACCTATCAATTGGTTAAATAAATTCATTGAAAATCAAACGCGAAACTGAACCGGAAATAGTTTTTTACAAAGATATCTGTATCAAAATTCAAGTAAAATACCATCATCACTAGATGATGATAGAAAATTAAATCAAAAAGAACTGGAATAGAAATTAGATCATCTGTTGTGGATCCTCATACAAACAACCTATAACATACATTTATGCTATTGCTACTTGTGTTTACCATGATAAATCCGATTATGATTGCAACCCTAATTATGATTGGTGGTGGTTGTCTCTCTATATGATTTGCCAAAGATCAAAGGTGAATTATTATTGATATATCAACAACAATTAAATAACAGTGAAGAGGAGGAAAACTGACGAGGAAAAACAAGATACACAAGATTTTTCTATTTCACTTTATGAATATTATCGCATTTTATATCATATCCTTACTTTAAAGTTAATGCGCAAATTAATGGTGGAAGTTGGGGAGGTGAGAATGTTTGGAGGGAACCATCTGTTGTTACCAATTATGCTGATTGCTTAAGTCCCTGGATTGAATGGAAATCTTCTTATAAAATACATATTAGCATATCTTCAACCTTCATTAAGAGGTAATGGTGGGGCTCCTTTGAAACATAAATTTGATGAATTGAAGGAAGAAGGAAAAATAAGTTCTAAGCTAACCCAACACCTTTGGTCTGATTTATGGGACGGTTTACAGATATGGAAAATTTAAATTGACATGATTTTGAGTTTCACATGACTCAAAGCACCCATCAACAATGTTAAATCCACCATAAATTAAGTGAATGAATGTGTCTATCATTCAAATGCCCAACCACCACCACCACCATGCATGTCAACACATTGGTATTTTGCGTCTTTTTTAATCGATCTTCCTTGTCTACTATATATATTCTATATAAATTGACATCACTTTTTAACATATCTACCCAAAATTATTTATCCCTTAAACGAAATTCCGTGCTAATTAGCACGGAATTTGGAATTGCGATCATAAATTACAAAAAATAGACATTTTCCTGGAGTACCACCACAACTTTTCTTATTTAGAAAATGATATTCAAAACCCCATACTTCTATTAAAAAAATTTATTTGGGGTTACATATAACAGGTAAGGAAATAATATGTGTAAAATGTAAAAATACCCATTTTTTTGTTATGAAAATTTTCTTGCAGATCACGTTTTTTGATAGTAAAAATTTGCGATATAGTTATATAAACCTATATCTCCTTCACTAAAATTATTTAGCTAGTATGCAAAGTCTACTAATGGAACTTGTTAATCAGATCAAATCACATGATTTATGTCTAAGAACCATAGGTCTAGTATCAATAATTAAAATTTTCCATATAATGAACTTTTCAAAAAAAAATTTTTAAAAAAAATACAAATGTTTCTTTATTTATAAAAAATCTTAAATATAATTCCAGTATGTACGATTTTTTTAAAATAATTTTTTCAGAATATATGTTAATTGAAAATGCAAAAATATTCGGGGTTTGTTAGTAGTATTTTAATTTAAAGAGGGATTGAATTTACTCGGAAGATCTACACAAATTTGGACCAAAAATCCCTGTACGTTTAAGGGATAATAATAACTACTATTTATTATTATTATTATTATATTACAACAGCGCGGTTAAACAATTGACCGGTTAAAAATTAGCCGATTGATATTAAAAATTTTTTACATGGTTCTATATACAACAAGCTAATGCCCGCAATATACGTTAAAATTAAAATTAATAAAATATCGAAACTAATAATAAAGTCCAAAAACTCTTATAGCCTAGCACGTTCGATTCGGAGACCGAGGATAGTAATTAAATGAAAAAAAAAAAAAATAATACACTTTATATATACTGTATACCATCACATAATAAATAAATAAATAAATAGACATTTTATTTTATAAAAATTAGATATATATAAAAAAAAAGTAATGGTTTTTAAAAATTAGATATTATATAATATTAATATATAAAAAAGTAATGTTTTTTAAATTATTCACTTTTCCGTTTATTTTTCGCTAGATTGAATAAATCTTTAATATAAATCCAGCGAGCTAACTTATAAATTAAGAAAATACTAATTACAAGACTGACTAATGTTATTACAAGCAAAGTCAGATAAACATCGAAATAATTTCCTCTGATAAATCCCATTCTTGTGTCAGGCGAAATAAATTGATTTAAATATTGACCATCTCTTAAACTTAAACTTAAACTATCATTGTTGACGCTGTTTAGTTTTTGATTTAATTCATTTGAATGGATTGCAAATTCAATCAAATCGGCAGCTTTATATTTTCCTTTACTGTTAATTCTTGCCAATAATTTCATTTTTTCGGCATTTATCTTGAATTTTTCTTCAGTTAACAATCTTTGAATCTTTATTAAAACTTCTTCAACAGTTAAATCTATTTTATCTAAAGTTAAAGCAGTTCCAGCAAACGTTTTCAATTTCTCTGCATTTCCATATTGATCAAAAGCAATGGGCAATGCCAATATAGGCTTACCGTTATACATTGCTTCATTGCTACTGCTTTGCCCAACGTGACTTAAAAACACTTTACAATTGTCATGTGCCAAAATTGAAAATTGTGGTGCAAATGATAAAATTTGAATGTTTGGATGTTTGTTGTTGATTATATCTGTTGTGTTGAACACTTTGCCGCTCGATAAAGTTATGGTTTCAGGTATGGAATCAACTTTTACTTTTGACAATCCCCAAATCACACCATCAACTACATTATTCTCCACTGCTTCAAGAAATGATTGCAATAATATTCCATTGGTTTTTTTTGAAGTAAGTACCACTGTGCCGAGTGCTACGAACATTGTACGTGGATGTTCTTTTAGAAATTTTTCTGTTTCTGGTGCTAATGGTGGATAAGTATCTGACATTATAGGTCCGATTAACTGATATAAATAAATAAATAAATAAATAAATAGATAAATAAATAAATAAATAAATAATATAAAAATTTCTTTTTAAAATTCGAAAATTTACCTGATGAATTGGTGCTAATTTTGATGGAACTTCAAATCCAAAAAATCCATCAATCAAAAACAAAATATTCGCGTATCTTTCAAATACATTAACATCGGGAATACCTGATTCTGCTCTCTTTTCATTCATTTCTGAAGAGATAGTTTTATATGCTTGATACATTTTGATTTTTGGGAATACGAAACATTTTAACCTTTCTAAAAATGATTCATTTTCCATATTTATACTACAACCATGGACCGGATCGGATAGATAGGGTGCTTGCTGAATTGCTATAATAAAAAAATTTTATATTATTAATAAAATTATTATTATTACTCATATAATTAACATAACCATTATTTTTTACCAACCGAGTAGAAAGCTTGTCACAGAAACCGCTGGTTTGCCCAATTTCAAGGCCACATCAAAACACACTTCATTATTTCCAAAATCACACAAAAACAAGTCCGGGTTCACTTCATTGGACACTCTTTCATAAACTTTCAAATGTTCTGAATATCTATCAATTTGCAGCTTAATCAAGCTGGGAAATATATCAAAGGCAGATGTTCTAGTGTAAAACGTTTTTTTAAAAGCATCAATTTCGCTTGCAACAAATTTTTTTCCTGTAGAATAGTGTTTAATTTTTTCATATTCAGGCTTTGGTGAATAATCTTCCGGTGAAACTAACGTGACCTGAATATATTTTGATAAGATAAATAAATGTAAGATATTTTTTTATAAATAAATAAATAGATAAATAATTTATTACTAACATTATAGCCACGTTTGACTAAAATATTGGATATTTCTAGTAATGGTCTTAAATGACTCCATCCTAATATATATATATATATATATATTAATAATAATTCTTTTTTAATAAAATTTTATTTTTTTTATTTTCTAACAATAGTTTACCCCCAATAAATGATCCTGCAATGATATTCCTAACTCTTGGATTGTCGCGTTCAAATTCCAATGGTTTCAAATAATTTATTTCATTGGCGTCGATCAATAATGAATTTACGATCAAAAAAAATAATAATAATGATTGAGTTAAAAGAATTTGTTTTGTTGATTTTATCATGTTTTATAAATAATGAAGATTTTATGATTTGAAAGCTATCGAAAATTCAACGCCTTTATATATTCTTTTTTTTTTGAGGGAATAATATAATCCCCGTCCGTCAAAAAAAATCTGCACATAATCTATAAACGTCAATAGTACGAAATTTAAAACCGTAGTTCTTTCCAATTTAAGTAATTATTTTTTATATTTATGCAAAGCACAAAAAAATTTTTGTATCATATTATTATTATTTATCACTTGATTACTCAAAAAATCCATTTATTTTTAAGGGTTTTCCGATTGGTTACACTTAAATAAAAATTACATACAAATTTGTTAATATTAATATTTTATTTTTTTCGGCGACGTACGTATTTTCCGCACTATTATGAAAATGGAAATTAAATTAACCAATCAAAAGGGATTATAATTCCACCGAAAGCCAGAATTCATTTAATCAATGAGAAAACAACAATCTGATTTTGTCTATCAGAAAACCTCAGAAAATTCTTTGTAAAGCATAGAAAAAAACCAAGGCTGTCATTTTATCTATGATAGATAAATTATTTATAGCAATTAATTTTTGCATGATTGTTTGCAGCGTAAAGGTGTTTAAAATCCTAATTTAGTAATAATTGTCTTGTCAGTTCAGCCAAGAGCTCGTTTGAATTATGCGGCCAGTTCTTATACACACACAAATATTCCAATTAGTATCCTTATATAATTATCTAACCTTGAAGAGCTTTGCATATCAAGTAAATTCTGGAACGTAAAGTACACAATTTTTCTAAAAAATTTATGTTTTTATGAAGAAAAACTTTGAATTTATGTTTTAATGAATATATATATATTCTTGATGAACTCTTATTTCTACAATAGTATAATTTCTACAATTCTGCGGTATTTATTTTTAATTATTTTTGATTAGAATTTTTTTATAAGGCAAACAAAACTTTTATTGTAACAATAATTAGAAAAAATAAATTGAACATTCTAGAACAACAACAAAACCCGAATGATTGTGCAATAGCTCATTTTTAAACATCATCACCTATATTTCATTATAATATGATATTACTTCGCCATTTTTTTCAATGATCAATTCACAACAATCTTTCATAAATTAATTAAACAATATTGTCCTTCATAAAACATTTTAATTAACAATAATCTTCTTCCAACATTTTGTTCCAGAAGTTTTCAACGGGGCGTCATCCTTATCAAAATTATTAGGGTGTCCAGGATTATGCTTTTTTTTCTTCCAAATTATGCCCTGATGCTTTTTTTTTTCATAATTTTTGGGCAAATTTATAATAATTACGACCAAAATTACATTAAAATTTTTATTTATTATTCATCAGAAAAATCAAAATACATGAAATTTAATTTTTTAATCGAATCTTCTTTTAAAGCTGTGCATTTATCAGTTAATATATTTTTATAAATTGAAAAAGATCTTTCAACATCAACACCAGACACAGGAAGCAAACATATTTAATGCGATTGGACTTAATGTTGGAAATATATTTATCTTTTCATTCCAATAATTATTTAAGTTGAAATTTTCATCAAATTTTTCATGTAAATTACAATAAATTCCCTATTCATTATGAGATTATCACTATAGTTGTTGAACTCCTTGATGACAAAGTATGTTGAAAAAGCATGATAATTGAAATTTGATTGAATATAACAAGGATCAAAACATCTGATTGCTTTAAACAAGGAACTGCTGGATGATTTTCAATATGATTTTTAAATTTGTCCAATGATAATTTAAATGCTTCTTTAAAAATGGCAATATAATAATCCAAATCCAAATAATAATCATTAATTATCCCCAAATCTTCATTGTTTAAAGGTGGTTGGCTGCAAGCTGAAAGAAGCATCGCATTTGTTACTTCTGAATGTGTAGCTACTGGTTTATTTCTAATTTTAAAGAATTCCAAATCATTTATTAATCTGTAAAAACAAAAAATTATTAATTATTGGTTAGAGAAAAGTTATTAAAAAAAAGTATGTGAACCATATTTTTTTTGCCTTGAAGAATTAAATTTAATAAAGCTAATGATTACTTCTAAATATATTTTTTTATTCGGATCTTCAAATATTTCTTTTAAATTTTTTAGGGATTTGATTTCTTCACTGACTACAATTTCTGACTCAATAAATGATTCAATTAAATGAAGTAAGATTGAATCCATATTAAAAAATTAAACCAACTGTTCCAACATGACTTCACTGGTATGGTGATGAAATATTATTATTTTCAAGATGTTCAATCCATCATTTTTTCCTATAATTACTATAAGTAAATAATGATTGGAAATTTGCTACAAAAAAAACTACCAACTCAAATTTTTTAAAATTGATCCAACATTCACCTATTAAACTAAAGATATGTGCCAAACAGCAATTATGAAACATGTTTGGTAAAAATAGAGATAAAAAAGAATATGCAAATTTCATATAACTTCCATTGTCGTAAATAAAAAAAATGACATTGCTATATGGTATGTTATAGAATTTAAAACACTCATGACTGTTTGTAATATTGTTACAGCATCAGCTTTTTTTTACAAATTCAGTTGAAGCTAATTTAGTATATTTAATAAAATGTTAACTACTTTTCTACTTCTACTATCAGTAGTTTCATACTAATAATTTTATTTTTTATTAGATTTTTTAATTTCTGTACTTTAAATTCATAACTCATTGACAAATATTTTTCTCAAAGTTGATTTGAACCTACAATATAACCTCTTAGGAAATAATAAAAATAAATGATAATTTACATTAAAATATTCAAATTAATTTATTTTAATTTTTTTTGATGTGAAAATTTTCTTACCATTCTTACAATATGAATTAAAAAAAGACTTTAATTTATCTATTTTATCCAGGAATATCAGCTTTAGTAAATGCTTCAATAATTGCAATATTGATTTTGTCACAATCATTATTTTGTTCAGCAGCTTTATGTTTCACTGATTCTATATGGTTATCAATATTGATTTTTTTTCATGATTTATATATAGTATGGTTACAAAAACAACAATACAGTGCGTGTCACAATAATACATCCATTTTTATATAGAGGGGCCAAATTATCATGAAGTTTGCACGTGATAAAAATTTTATTTTTATTTTTTTTAAAAAGTTATATTAATGAATTAAATATCTATTTCTGTCAAGATTGAGTCTGGTATTTTTCTATGAGACTTGTATTTTTTTACAGCATACTCAGCTTGTTTCATATTCAAGCCTTTTCTATAACAATCCATATAACGAGCTGACTTCCTTTCAAATTTACAAATTGAATTTAAAGAAACAGAGTCTAATGCCAAAGGAACAGTTTTCTCCAGACCTTTCCAGGTATAGTTGCAGTTTTCTCTTGCATACCTCTTTGCTGCACCCCAATACATCTCAATGTAATTTAATTCACAATGGTATTTTGGATAGAACATCACCTTATGGCCATGTGCTTCAATGATTTCCTGTATTAAAGGTATTTGAGCTACAAAATCTGGTTGTGCTCCTAATTTATGTCTTGCACAACAATCTGGATAGTTTGTAATTTCTTCAATATTATTATTATTGCAAGTTAATATTAACCCTTCTTTTGGCCATAATCCACATTCTTCCAAAATTAATTTTATTCCTTTGGGTTTTCCACATAATTTAGGATCATGAAAGTCATCAGGAAAATTCATTGTTTGAATTTTTCCATTAAAGATTGTGTCTCACAGTTTAGGTTTTTTCCCACCAGGATTTAAATTCATATTATTTACATTTAAAGCATTGTCTGCAATTTTGGCATGGCTTGAAGAATTGTCAAAGGCAAAAACTGCAACTGCACCTGGGTGAGTGGCTTCAAATATTGGAATTGCATGTTTAATTATCTATAATAAAAATATCTTTAACTTTTTTTTCAATTTAGTAAGATTTCAGTTAAATTGAAACATTACTTGATCAATTAATTTTTCAACATTCCACCATCCATCAAAATTTTTTCCTGGATTCATCATTACCCTTGCCTCATGAGGAACTGACTCTCCAAACTCATAAACCTGTTGTTGATTCAGTTTTAATCTTCCAATTGTGTTAGTAACAAATTCACTTACATGGATTGATCTGCCTTGTCCTTTTTTCCTCAAAGGTTGTTCTCCTTCAGGCATCCACCCAGATTTCAATCCATCATTTGATTGAAAGGTAGTTTCATCATGTGTTACCAATATATGAAGTTTTTCTCCTTCATTTAATTCTGGATTGATTTGGATTTCAAGATTATCACCTGTAAATGTTGGCATTAATTTCTGATATCTATATTAAAAATCAAAGCATTGATTAATTATGTTTTTAGATGATAATCATTATAATAAATTCATAACTCACAACTCTATTTCCTCTAAAAATTTACTTCTATATTCAACCACATCACTTCTTTCATGTCCATCAAAATAAAGACCTTTTTTATATTTGTCATATACATAGCCCATTTTCTTCAACCACCTGTTTGCTGTTGATAAACTTAAAAAAAAAATTTTTGTTAATTAAGAATAGTTTACAAAAAAAATATTCTTCTTCTCACCTGATTGCTGTCTCATTTTCAACTCCTATACTAGGAAATACATCTTTAGCAATAAATTCTTTAAAATTATTTACAGTCACATTAAATTTTTCCTTTCTTAAAAAAGATGATATTTTAATCTGAACATCTTCATCATCAATAATACTTCCTCTTAAATGTTTGCCTCTTTTTTTATATGAAATATCACCATATTCTATAAATGACTTTCCCCAACTTCTTATACATTTTGAAAACCATGGGCCTTTATTTAAGATTTTTGAAACTAAATTTGCTGCTTCAAATTTTTTATGATTTCTTTTTAATAATTGAAAATAATATTGCAAAGCTTTTAATCTTAGATTATAACTTTTTGCAATATCAAATGATTCATCAAGTTTGATTTCAATATCTTTTAACAAATAATCATAATTT
>CAUDNR010004551.1:0-12040 GCA_958430865.1 Entrophospora sp. SA101 | reverse complement strand
AAAAAAATTTATTTTGGTAATGATCGTCATTTTACACAAAATGAAATAAGCCAATCACAGGGAAAGCCCGCTATGTTATTCTCTGGAATATAAGCACCACCCAAATATAAGCACAGTATGAATTTGCAATATGAAAACAAAAAAAAATTAGAAAAATAAATATAAGCACCATATATATTTCAAATTATTTTTTTTCATTTGATTTTATTTTTATATAATAAATAAAAAATAAGAAATTTTTTTATTTTTTCCAGAATCACCAGACTCCTCTTCTAATTCATCATTTCTATTTAATATTTCACATTCATCTTCCTCATCCCATCATTAGAGATGTTAATCAATTAATTTTTCATAATTGATAATCGATTTTTAATTTGCAAATAGTAGTAGTAGTAGCTTTATTGTTTTATGCTTATGGGTTAGCAACTTTTACATATTACAGTATTAATAAAATAAAAGAATCTAAGTCACATGTCCAAAACATGATTGGATGTCACTTCAATAAATTCCATTTTATTTACAACATAAATTTTAAAATTTTATTTTTTATTATTCTTTGATGGATAAAAAATTATCAACAAATTTTTTGATCAATTTCAAAAAAAGAATATGGTCAGACTGTGAGCTAAGTCTATTTTGTAACAAAGTAATTTGTTGTCCTGCATCGGAGAAAAGTCCTTCTGAAGAAGGAATTGCCAAATATTTTTTGGCTAAAATAGCAAGTATTGGGATTTTTTTTTTTTTTATTATCACACCACCATTTTAATGGTTCATTTTCTTCAACAGGAAGTACTTGGGTATGTTTTTATATGATTCAAATTCATTTCTGTCTAATTCGGCTATTTCTCTAGTTGATACTTCTAAATTAAAATTGTTTCAAATATTAATTAGTGTTCAATGTCGCAACCCAAAAAAGGAAACAAAATGGTTGTAAAGGTGGTTGCAACCAGCAGTTGCAATCATTTTTATATGACGCAAAGGTGGTTATTGTGTGTAACAGCTATGCCAAATTTACACCAGAGCTCATGTACTATATGATGTTTTCATCATATGTAGACCAAATTATCATGCATATAGTAAAAATAAATAAATAAATAGTTCTAATATGATCGGAACTATAAAAAAGTTAAATAAAATTAGTATATATAAAATTTTCTTTTTCACAATCTACTAAAAATCTATAAAAATCTATTATCTTTCACAAAGTATGCTTTGTCTAAAATTCAAGAAATTCTTGTGGTTTTTGTAACAAAGGTTTAAATGATTTAACTTTTACCAACTTTTTTTTCTTAAACTTAGTGAGTAAAACTATACATGAAGTTGAAACTATTTCAACCAGTTGCAGATCTGGTCAAAATAGGGTCGAAATAAGGTCAAAACTGATTTTTACTATGTAGTTGCCTCAAGTCGAAATATTTCAACTTTGTGTATAAGTAAAACACCTGCCAGCAATAGTGTTTGTATTCATGATATTCGATATTCATAAAACGATCGACATGATATTCGAATATCATGAATATTATTCGAATATCATGAATATCATGAATATCATTATATTATATGTGTAACAAAGACAATATTTATAATTTATTAATAAAAAAAAATAATAAAATAATACAAACAATAAAATGAAAAACAAGGAATAGAGAATTATTAAACGAATATTAAACAGTTTAATTGGTTACATTAAAGAATTTCGTTTTAAGAAAATGATTTTGGAAACAAAGTCAGGTGACAATCTATTTCTACTAGGTGTTATATGATTTCCCACATCAGAAAATAAACGTTCTGAAGGAACTGATGTTGCACTCATGCAAAGATATTTTCTTGCTAGTTTTGACATAATAGGCAACTCATTTCTTCTCTCATTCCACCATAGAAAAGGGTCAACAGTTCTTGATGCCATTGGTAAATTAAAATATTTTTCAAATTCACCTTGTTCCTGCTCAAATTGTTGCAAATTATCAAATAAGTCATCAAAAACATTATTTTGACCACTGAAGCTAGTTCTTAGTGGCAACCTTACACTTTTTGGTTGAATAGGACTACTACTAATTTGTTCCTCTTCTTCTTGTTGTTTTAATAGGTTATATTGATCTTTTAATGAATTTAAAATTTCATTACGTTGTACATCACCAAAAAATGTCAATGCTTTAAAACGTGAGTCTAAAGCTGATGCAAAAGCAGCTAAAGAAGAAGGAGTAGACCAATAATGATCTAGTGAATTATATAAAGTTGAGATAATTTTTTCATATAGTCTTGTACTATGAACAGGTCTTGATATATTAATTTTTTTCCTTCTTCTTTCACCATTATTTTCTTCAAATAATTCTACTTCATCTTCATTGGTTTCCTCTAATAATGATGGTAAAGCTTCATCACTTTCTTCTAAAAGTTCATTACTATCTATCAGTTCAATTATTTCATTTTGAAAATCATTATTATTTTCTTCATTCATTACAATTAACTCTAAAAATTTGTTCTTTAGAAAAAAGATTAGTGGTGCAACTAAAGATAGTGTGACAAAATCTCTTCCACTAAGTGTTGTTGTTATTGTATCGAATTGTCTAAGTATTTCAACAAGTTTTATGATTAATTCCCACTCATTATCAGCTAATAATAATTTATCTAATTTTTTTCCATCTTTTTTAATTTCAAGGTCATTATCCAGCATCATATTGGCTTGTAAAAGGATGATAGCTTTTTTGAGAACTAACAACCTCACCCATGAATTATAAGTACTGTTCCAGTGTGTAGCTACATCATATATTGGTCTTAATTTTTCTGGATAATCTTCACTTAATCTTTGTTGTTGTCTAAACAGTGCCTCCAACTGTTTCGGAGAGTTGAAAAATAACACAAGTCTTCTCACCCTTAGGACTAATGCTTTAATATTATCATCACAGTTAAGTGCTTTTTTAATACAAAGTTGTAATGTATGAGCTGCACAAGAAATTCTTTCAATATTTAATGCTTCTTTTAATAATCTAGAACCTGATACCATATTGCTGCCATTATCAGTTGTAATAGCAGTGATTTTTTCTTCTAAGCCCCATTTTGATATTTCTTCCACTAATAAATTTTTTATAATTAAGCTTGTGTGTGGATGGGGAACATGAAATAAATTTAACAGTGTCTCAATCAGTTCAAAGTCTTCAGAGAGCCAGGAACAAGTTATACCCATATATATCCTTTTTTTTGGTGTGAAGCAGTCCAAAAATCCGTGGTCAAAGAAGCAAATTGACAGGTATTGAGAAGTTTGTTTCGAATTTCATCAAATGAAATATTATACAAATGTGTTATTGATTCTTTAATTAGGTTTATATTCGGAATTTTGAATTGGGGATTTAGAGAGCAAATGAATTTTTGAAAATTGTGACTTTTCAAGACATAGAAAGGTATTGAATCTTTTATTAAGAATTCAATTAGATTTTTTAGAATGAAGTTAATTTGAGCTTCATTTAGTGGTGTGTTAGTTGTGTTAGATTGAATCATCTCCATATTCGCATTTACAAACTAGATAAAGAGTGTGATAAATATTCTACATAATCAATTTAATCAATTTAATTAATCAATTTAATCAATTTATCCATAAATACCTTATTTGCAGTTTTTGGATTCACTATACCGTGATGACTTAATAAATGGTAAATAGTATTGGTAGTAGATCCTTTTGTAGCTGTGCTAGGAAAATATTGACCACAAATATCTCCATTTTCTTTAGTAACATTACATTTCCATCCATGTGGTCTTAGGTCTTCACAGTAATTCCAAATAAAGCTTCTTTTATTTGAGTGTGCAGTACTAGAAGTAGAAGCTAATGAATTGATTTCCGCTAATGACTCATTAATATTAGTGGTAGTAGTAAATGAATCATCCTCTTCAATGTAATACGATGACATTTTTTAAATTTTTGTGTATACAAAATGTAGGGAAAGATAAATCGCGAATTTAAAAAAATGAATTTATAATATTTATAATATTTTTTAGACAAAAACGCTTTTCAGGAATGTTGAAAACACCTTCATTTTATAACAATTTTAAAGATGGGACTAAAATAAAAAAATCCTTTGTGTAAAAGATGCTTTACCACTGCAGGATAATTGATAATTTATTTATCTATTGTCAAAAGTCTTTAATCACCACAAAAAAACAGGGTTATAACCACCAACTAAGTTTCCTATTTCTTTGATTTTCATAACGACTACCGTCTGTTCTATATCATAACTTTTTTTCTCAAAGACAGATTTAGAAAATCCGTCTCGGGTTCCATTAAGAATCAATTCAAATTCATAAGGAAAATTATTTACATTGTATAAGTTTTTTTTCCTGTGAATCCAATTGGAAATCAAACATATTTTCTTTAAATTCAATAATTTTCCTCTTGCTAATTTTGATCTTGGACCTTTTGGAAGTAATAATATTGGTTGCCAATTATCATTGAGATAATATTGTAGTAGTTCTTTATATATTTCTTTATCAAATGATTTTTTAAATGGGTTAATTTTATAATGGAAATCAGTTGAAGTAATATGGTTAAATCTTATCAGTGGAATGATGTCTTTTAATATATTTTTTAACATGACAAAATCATTTTCCTTCCACTCTGAAATATATTTTTCCAATTTCTCATTTTGTCCTATTCCCCATTGAATAACACAATTCCAAATCTCAATTTCGTTTACTTCCAAATCATTTCTTTTTAATATAGACATGAGCATAGATTTTTCAATATCATTACAATCATCAGATTTTAAAAATAGACGAGGATTGTCATAAATTAATTCGTCAAAATAATCATGAAGCAAATTGAACAATTGGTGTTTTGATGAAATTTTATGAAAGTTGACTAAATTATATTGAATCCAATTTTTTTGTTCTGCAATTAAATGATTTTGTAAGTCTTCAATTAATTCATTAAAATCCAATTCATCACATGCTTCAAGAAGTTCAAGAGTCTCTTCTGAACTCAAACTGTCTACATTCACAGCTCCATTATAAATATATCTTTTTTAAAAAAAACCACCCAAAATTAAGAAATTAATGTTAAATAAATACTTTAGATTATTAATTAACATAGTAGATTAAATCAATCTTACGTTAAAATAACTTCAAATACATTTGGAGAAATGTTTTCTTTTTCAAATAAAATTATACACTCGTCAGATTTTCTTATCCAATTATTTGACAAAGCAACTTTAAAATATGAAGACCTTGCTTTTAAAATGGTAGAATGAGCTTTAAAAGTTTTAACATCCTGCCCCACTCCAACTCTGATTTCTACATCATAAAATTCTGATTCATTTAACAATTTTGTTAAATCATTTACAAGTTTACAAATATATTTTAATGGCGAAGCATCTTTGTTGGAATTAATGAGGTTATCAAATAAATTATTTATATTTCCCAAGGATGAAAAGCTAGTTGACATCTTTTGAAGGTACTTTTTTAAAAAATAGTACGATTTAAATTGAGTTTTATATAAATGACGACATAAACATTACACAAATAGAAAACTCTTTTTTTATTTTTGAAATAGATCTATAATTTTTTACTAATCATTTATATGATATGGATTATTTTCATCAGGAAAATAAAAATAGTCATCAAAACTCAAAACTATAAATACTGATATACCGGATCTTTACTAAATTGATCGTCATTATTGTATAAAGAGTTACGCGAACATTGTTTTTATTTTTAGAATTTTTAAATTTTCTATTGTTACATTGCTATTTTTATTTATCATTTTACTATATAGTATTTAATTTCTTTATTTAGTGTTTATTTAATTATTACGCGAAGTTTTTTCTTTTAGAGATTAAATAATTGATACATCTAATTAATACGAGTAGCTAGAATCTTGGGAATAATCGAGATGTGGAACAATTAAGGCAATACTGGTTTCTTAAAAAATCGCAAGTGAGCTGCTGATTAAATCAGTCATTTAGATTTGGTGGTTTATTTTAACAATTCAGGACCGTTACACTACCGTTTATTAGAAAAATTTATATAACATGTAACTGTCCCTGTGATTTATTCGTTCGAGTTGACCGTTTGCTCTTTCCAGTTAGTATGAATATTAATTTTATATTCAGTTTAAGCCACAGCACTAAGGATTAGATTTTTAAATTTTTTCGCTTTGTTTTAATAGGGGAGAACTCTATTATATATCTCCGCCAAATCAAAATGGCCAAGCTTTTTTATAATTGTGTGAATCAATATGACAAGTGGCACTCAAGATTATCAATTAAAAATATTTTGTGCGTTTGGCATACATACCAAATAAAAAAAGAATCATTATCTACTAAGATCAAATCAGAATTCAAACCGGAGTATGAGCATGTCCCCAGAAACTAAACTACGCAGAGTTAAAAAAATCGTGTAACAGTAACATTAACACGTCAATATTTTTTATTTACTCGAGTATTTATTCCAATAAATTGTCTTTAAGGTATTAAAATATTATTGTATATATATATATATATATGTGAATAAAATTGACATTTTTGAAATTTTGGCCACAATGCGCAGTAAACGGTGGTTTAAGAGTCCCGCACCATATAAATATTATATATGCATACACAATATATAATATACACTAGCTGGACAAAAGTATTTGATCACGTATTTACATTAATTAGTTAAAAACCTACATAAAAACATCACACGAAATTTATAACATTATGCACCTAGGTTTTGATAATTATATATTCGAAATTTCACGTTGCTAACTTCCAAACATCAAGATTAATAAAAAATTTACATAATAAAAAATTGTAAATTTTATATAAATGAGGGATATTGTTTTGAAGAATAAATATATGAAATTTCGTGTTTCTATCATGTCTAGAAAATTAGTGGTTAAAAAAATAGTAATAACATCTGAATTCGCGATCAATGAAAAATTGATAATCTTTAAAATTTTTTAAGATGACAAAAGTAAAAAATTCGGAATTAACAGTAGTTGGAAGAAGTAAAATTTTGGGTTTTAATTTAAGTGGAGCTTCTATAAGAAAAATTTCTAAGATTATGAAAATTCCATATAGCACTGTCCAGTATACAATCACTCATTATTCTGGTGAGCTAAAAAGTGCACCACGAAGTGGAAGACCCAAAATTTTAGACAAAGACGATCAGAAAAAATTAAAAAAAGTAGTAAAAAATAATAATCGTGCTTCTGCTGACCAGATACGGGAGAAATTCATCGAAGTTAGTGGTGTTGAGATTTCTACAAAAACAATTCGTAGAAATCTCCATGGGCTTGGAATTTATTCACGAGTTGCTGCGGTGAAACCTCTGTTGACTGAAAAACAAAGAGAAAAGAGATTAAGGTGGTGTTTGGAAAAAAGAAGATGGAGTGTCAGAAAATGGAATACTGTAATTTGGAGTGATGAGTCACGATTTAATGTTTTCAGAAATGATGGTCCAAGTCTTGTCTGGAGAGAAAACAGGAGACGTTATGATATTAAGAACATTGTCCCGTCAGTAAAACACGGTGGTGGTGGGGTAATGGTTTGGGGGTGTTTTTTTGGAAAAGGATTGGGTCCTTTGGTTAAGGTGGATGGAAAGATGAATCGTTGGGACTATATTGAAATATTAAGAGAAAATTTGTTACCCTTAGTTGAAAATGAATTTAATAATAGAAATTATTATTTCCAAGATGACAACACCCCAGTTTACACCACAAAAGCTGTTCAAAATTGGATTGTAGAAAACAATATAGAAATATTATCAAATTGGCCTTCACAATCCCCCGATCTCAACCCTATTGAACATCTTTGGGATGAGTTGGAAAGACGGTTGAAAAAGAGAAGCAGTCATTGTAAAAATGTGTCAGAATTGGAAGTTGTATTGAAAGAAGAATGGACCCAAATTCCATTCGAAAAATTAAACAAACTTATTGAAAGCATGCCAAGAAGAATAGAAGCATGTATTTCTAACAATGGCTGGCCAACAAGATATTGAATTTTTATTTAATAAATAATTTCAATTTTGGGCGATCATGAAAAAAAACTTTTTTGAAATTTTTTAATTAAATTTGATACATGAAAGCTAGCGACGTGAAATTTCGAATATATATTTATTAAAACCTAGGTGCATAATGTTATAAATTTCGTGTGATGTTGTTATGTAGGTTTTTTACTAATTAGTGTAAACACGTGATCAAATACTTTTGTCCAGGGAGTGTATCATTAATTCCTAATTTTTGCTTCTCAAATTTATTCAAAAGTGATGGATCTGCAGTATGTAATTTTTTCTCTTCTAAAACAAGAATGCATCTAAAGTCCTTGTGAACAGGTCTAATAAAATATTTGATGTTTTGTTAGTAAAACATAATAATATTTGTTTGTTTATCATACATACAGCATAGTAGCTTCACATGTGCCAAGTGTAACTCTAATATAATACTTAGAATCATTATTGCTTCCCATAACAATATAATTTTGATTCCATAAATCATAAAGACTTTCTATCAAGCACAAAAATATTAATGAATAAATTATTATTCATTATCATTATTACTATTATTATTAGAAAAGATTTCAAATAAAAATCTACTTGCCATAAATGATTTCTAAATCTGTTAAAATCAATGGTATTCCTGCTTCAACACACATCTAAATAATGTCAAATAAGTACTAATTTAAATAATAAAAAAATAATAACAATAATTTTCTGAACCTACCATAATTCTATTTAAAACATTATATGAATAATCATCTTTATCTTCAGGAAATTGTGATCCTAATATTATAACAGGATCCAACTGTTTTTGTTGCAATTCAAAATTTAATATATTCATCATTGATTCACTTTTTCCTATAACCATTAAATGTCTTGCACTTTTATCATCAAAACTTTCTCTGATTAAATTTAAAACAGGTATATGTCGATACATTCTATATTGATGATTATCAAATGCATTCAATACTTCTCCAAAATATTTTTCACATAATACTTCATGTTCTCCAGCTCCACCAAAATTATGTGCCAATGCCATCTGAATATTATCAGTAGTCATTTCTTTTGATGAAAGACTTTTAACCAAAGCATAATAATCTTGAAGACCATGGAAATTAGGAAGAGTTTGCCCATTTTGTTCATATTCAGAATATGTCACAGCTAATGATTTTAAACCTGCTCTTTTAATATCTTTGTTTATTAATAAATGTTGTGCTGTATCAACTAAATCATCCAAATCAAATTTAGGTCTAATTAAATGTGTTTAAATGTGTGTTTATAAATAAATTTATTATAACTCATGTAATAAAACTAATAAAATCAAATAAAATATAATACAACAAACCTTTGTACTAATAGAGCTCTACTACTTTTATTATTATCTAATCTCCAATTTGAAATGCCAATTATAGAAACTTTTGGACCATCTTCTGGATTTTGTGAAACTACTGCAAATTTTCAAGACTTGAAACTAGATATACAGATTGATGCTGGACCTTACTGTTATTATGGTTATTATATTATGCCTTCTTATAAGAATAATTTGAATCTTAGAAACAATCATAAACTTATTCATTTGTTAAAAGAATGTGAATATACAAAATAACAAAAAAAAATTAATTACTATATAATCTAGAATTAAACATCATCATATATTTAAACATTTAATTCTGTCATTTTATCATTTTTAATAAAAATATAATAAATACTTTGCTATAATCATTACATCTAAATTGACTGATTGATTCAGAAGCTGTTTAATTTTCAATCCTTTTCCTAACTCTACACAATGCATAACACAATAAATATCAAATTCAGAAATTTTTCTATATAACATGTTGTGAGATCTGCGCCAGGTAAAATCACAATTTTTGGTTTTAAATTATGTCAAAATGTAAAAGATGTGTATATGTTTACCAATAAAATCAACATATGTTGTTAGATTAGGGATGGGGCGGTTTCACAATGGAACCGAACTGTTCAAGCGTCTGAGTCGACTCAGAATCAGCTCAAATGTAGCACAAGGCAGTGTTGTGCCATTTATGGTTCCAATAAAATTTCATTGGAACATTCCAACAAATTCTAATTGGAATTGGAATGTTCCAAATGTGGTTCCAATGAAGTTAACCAATGAAATTCAATTAGAGTGTCTCACACACAAATTTTATTGGTCAATATCAATTGAAGATCTACATTGAAACCATATTGGATCCACATTGGAACATTCCAATAGCATTACAATGTTCCAATTGCACAACACTGCTTTAATGTAACATACGCGCCCGCAAACAATTTCGCACACTGCAATACGTTAAATGCTGTGCCGCACTGCCAAATCTTCAAATCCCAAAATAGTAATGATACTCCTTTGTGTCACGGGTTTATAACATGACTCGATCATTTTATCATATTCGTTATGAATTTGAGTATTCAAATTTTTACTCAAATAAATGAATAAAACAAGTAAAACGAATAATTCGAACATGCTTTCATTAAACCATTCATCACCAAAATCTTCAGTCTCATAAACGAAATCATTATAATCAATTTCTTCTTCACTACTATCAATAATATTATTACTAATATTTATATCTTTATTGTTTTTATTATTTTCTTCGACTTCATTCTCCATCTCATTCTTCTTTTCTTTGTTAACCCACTGTTAAATTGCTTCTATCCATTTTTCTTCTAGGATTTGTTTTTCGTTGGTAGAAGTTTTTTATTGTGGAAGTAGCAACACCCATTCCCTCTGCAAAGTAATTCACGAATTTCAATAGCCATTTTGCTGAATGAAAAATTTGGATTTAGTTTAGTCTTTTTGTCAAATAATTGTAGAAATCCTTCCATAGATTTTTGATCTCTTGTGAATATTTTTTATCATTAATAAGCTTGCTTGATTATTTTTGAATTAACTTTTTCCTTGGCTTTATTTTATCAATTATTTCATCAATTTGATTTTGTGAGCTTTATATAGTGAAGTGGAAAAATAGTCCAACTAACAACAACCTGCAAAAAAGTTGGCTATTGAAAGAATGCATTTTTATTAAATTTAATCTTGTTCAGCTTTTTTTTATCATTAAATTCTGATTTGACTGAACTTGAATGTGGGAAAATTTTAGGTCTTCATTTAAATTCATATCTTTTTTTTAAAACTTTGTCAAAAGTTTTGTCTCTGAAATTTTAACACGGAAATTTTTAATAATAAGCCTGACACAAAAATATACATAATAATCATACAAAAAATTATACCAGTTTTTGTAATGAAAGTTCTGGAGATTATATATATAAACTTTTGTACTTTAAGATTTTCTAGAATTTTGTCAAATGGAAACAAAAGGAATTTGATTATATTGAAAAAAACAATTCAATGTGTAAATTTCTTTAATAATTGCTCTAAAGCCTACATAACAATATGCTTCAAAAATTTCATATGTTATAATCTAAGATCCTTCGATTCTCTAGTATAATTTTTATTATATAATTTTGGCTACTTTTTCATTAAAAACAATATTTTTACCAACCGCCGTTTTTTTTTTGAAACATACTGTATTATAATTATCAATCCAGGAATGGCTAATTTGCAAATGTTAACAACATGTTTAGTTAGTATTTCACAAGCATGAATAAATTAAAAAAAATATATCTGTATGTATGCAACAATTA
Organism: Entrophospora sp. SA101; assembly: GCA_958430865.1. NCBI lineage: Eukaryota > Fungi > Glomeromycota > Glomeromycetes > Entrophosporales > Entrophosporaceae > Entrophospora > Entrophospora sp. SA101. The sequence goes on along the minus strand of CAUDNR010004551.1, from coordinate 412 downwards.
CATGTCTAAAAAACATTTTCCAACATAAATTGTATCTTTTTCATATCCATTAATTGTTTCTTCAATATTCCTGTCAACATTATTACCATTTTCAATAAAATAAATTTAATGTCTCTGATTCCGTTCGCTCCAAATTCATCTGCGAGAGCCTTAATAGAGATATTATCTGTAAAAAACATCGCTTCTAATAGCATTTTGTTTATTCGCTTATTTTTATTTGCTGCCAAAGAATTGATTTTGCTGCTTTATCTCTTAGACTTTGGAATTGCTCTTCAGAGAGCACTTTATGACGGATAGTTGTAAAGACTAGTGCCGTAAATTATGTGATGGTAGTAAATTGTATTTACGGCATATAAAAAGTGGTTGCAATTACCTTTGCGACCACTTTTGCAACCATACTTTTTCCTTTTTT
>CAUDNR010004550.1:7566-46711 GCA_958430865.1 Entrophospora sp. SA101 | reverse complement strand
TTCTAATGACAAATTGTAATAACAAATGGTCACATATCTGAATAAATTATATTTGTTGCTATATTAAATGTATTAAATGTTAAATCATGGTTGTGCTGTATTTTTGTTTCAATGATCGACACATTTTGCCATCCATTTCTATCTGACATACTGTGTAACCAAACTCTACCCTTAAATGATTTGGTGGTGTGCAATCAGAAAGAATAGTTATGCGAACATTTGTTATTTATTTATTGTTATTTTTTCTTTAATATTTAAAATATACTACCATTAAAATAAAGCATATTTAAGCTTTGTAAAGACTCTTCAGATAAATTTTGTCAATTATCATCTAAAATTGAATTATATTTGGAAAAGCTTCGTTCTACACTACAAGAAGAAATTGGTAACCAAATATATTCAAATGCTATTTGAGATAAAAGGGGCAAATGTTCGGCCATATTTGACCAATATTTATCTAATGCTAATGAAACTTCTATATTAAATGTGGATCCGCAATAAATTGCCCATTCATCTAATAAATCATTAGATGGATTATTGAATTCTTTAATGATATTGTATTGACGTATATCTCTTTGTGTTAAATCAATAAATCGAATAAAATTTTGGATCAAAAATTTGACATGCATGAAAAAGAGGACGTCCAGGATGAGAGGGAATATGTGCTGCAAACTTTTGGTGAGCCACTCTAAATGCTTGTTGGAAAATAGGATAAAACTCATCTGGGCGAAAATGATAATTAGTAATTATTGAATCCAAATTAAAAAAGTTTGTTGCAACCATGTTACTTTCTATATATGCAGAGAGATTTTGTAGTTGACTTTCAATAAAAGGAAATACTGGTTTTTCTTGTTGAAAAAAATTTAATGTTTGAATAAATTGATGAGAAAAAATTAGTGTTCCATGTCGCAATCCAAAAAAGGAAACAAAATGGTTGTAAAGGTGGTTGCAATCATTTTTATATGACACAAAGATGGTAGCAACCATCATCAAAAGTTGCAGCCGGTATCCTTAGAAAAAATAGAAATAAAATTGATATAGATTGTAATGAGTCCAAATTGTTGTGAAAGGAGGGATATAATAGTTTTTAATGTTTCAGTTTCATCAAGTTCAACCTCAGCTTGAAAAAATCCAGGCCAATATATAAGATGATCCTTTGTATAATTAACCATTTGAAACCAAGAATTCCATCTTGTTTTGCAAGGAAGAGGAATTTTTTGTGGTTGATTAACTCTATGAAACTGTAAATGATCCATATACCGACGACGACGTGCTGGACTTCTAGTGAATTTTTCTTTGACTTTTTCTAATAATGTTTTAATTACTGAAAAATGATTAAACACACGCCAAGTATCACTAAATAAAAATTAATTTATTATATTTTAATAACTTGTATACAGACAGTATATAATAATAAAGTTATCTTAATCTTACCCAATCAAATTTAAAATGTGTGCACAGCATGGAATATGAATTAATTGTGGCATTATAGGATGTAAAACTTCACAATAACACTTTTTCATATATGCAGCTGAATCTGTAAGAAAAAGATGAGAAGTAATTGGAATATCATATTTTGGAAGAATGTTAATAAGTGTTTGGCCCATAGTTACATTATTTACACGTGCAAGAAAGTCTACAGAAACTAATTTTGTATTGTTGTGATATGCAAAAAGAGTGTTAACTACACTTCTTTGACAAGCATCTGTAGTTTCCATCCATGATTATAGCAACAGATTTTTGACAAAAAAGAGTTTTGAGATTTTCCAAATGTGTAGAAAAATGCAAGGCACATACAGTTGATGTAATGTTGCTGCTTGTGGGATAGCACCACCTTCTTTACAATGTTTTCTAAAAAAATTAAGTAACGAATCAACTTTTTCTAAAGGGATATCTCTATAGCAAAGGCTTCAATTAAATCGTGAATTATAATTTTTTTAGACTCAGAAGAAGAAAGAGAGGTAACAAGTGTTTGTTGAAGTTGACATTGTTTATTTTCATACAGGTTTTTCTTAGCTTTATGTGTTTTACTATTAAGGTGGTCATCAACCGTTGACTTTTGTATCCAATCAACAGAATGGTCACAAAAATTACAAAATAAAATTCCATTGTCAATGCGAAATTCACCAGGATTTTCTTTTACTCTAGTATTGATTGTAATTGTTTTTCTTGTACCTCTCCTTCTATTATTCATCATAAAAAATAATTTTTTGATTATCATGTTATACTTATTAAATTACATTTTTATATTATGGTATTCTGCAGTACATTATAGTATTTTCCATGTTTAAACACACATTCCGTGATTTCTGCAGCGTTCTGCGCTATGCAGAAAATCATTGTCCCTGGGCGACAGTTTTGAAATTGATTAATATATGTGTAACATTCAGTTGTCCCCCATATATTTACTTATAGTAACAATTGGTCAACTTCAAAATACTAAAACAAAAAAAAATTATATCATTTTAAAAATTTAACTAATAAGTTTTATTGTTCATGACTCAATCCTCCAAAACTTATCAGCTGGTTTTTTCTTAAACTGAAAATTGGCTGAACCTTAGCATTTTGAAAATTCAGAATTTTGTTATACACTTAAGAAATTGAGACTAAGTAAATTTCGTGTAACAAGTTTTTTTTCATAGAATATTTTCTACAACATACATTTGACTTATTTGACTTATTTATTTCCTTTTTTTTATTAATAAAATAAAAGTTCTTTACAACAAAAAAGTTTAACGAACATATTACATTAAAAGAAAATCATTACCAAATTTGGTCGTGAGATTCAAAATAGTGTGACACGAAAATTATTGTTGCAACTTCTGAGCATAACTTTCAAATTTAAAAAATCTATTACTATGAAAAAGAAAATTTGAGACAAATTTTTTTTTTAGATTAATAGACTCTCCTTTTAAAGCTGAATTGAATGGTGTGGGTTTTTTAAAATCCAATGTGTGGATCACATAATATTTCAAAAAATTTTAACTCTTGAGTATAGATGATCCGCACTGTATCTTGCAGACAATCCTATAGAAGTGCCGTCCTTCTAAGGATTCCTGGCAATGGGGTGCCGTTCCTCGTACAAAAAAGTACTAAAAACTCTTTAAAAAAACTATTAGTATAATGTAATATGAAATAACTATTCTTTTTCCATTCATTTGTTCAAGAAACAATCTAACACTATTACAAAGTTCTGAAAGCAGTTAAAAGTTGATAAAAGTTATGAAAGTGCCCAAGAAAGACTTCAAAATAAAAAGGTTTGTGGTCATTTTGAAAAAGTTATTCATGCAAATTGACACATTGATTTATGTTTTGTTAAAAGCCTTTTGCATTGCAGTCTGTATTCAAGGTAAACTCGCAAATTGATGCCCTTGATATTTTGGAGGTTTTTAGAACACATCAAACTGTTGAAGTTACTAGAGTTTATATAATATATATCTTGATTACCATATACTATACAAGGACCAAAAATTTTTTCGGCTTACACCTTTATTCATTTTATTAATGATAAATGATAGTTAGAAATGTTATTGCTTGAATTATCTATATATTAGTTTTATTTTTTATGTTACACGTTAAAGTTAAAATGTGGATCATCACAAATTTGGATATTATGAATAAAAATCCAATTCCGCTCAGGAAAGAACAAAAATAACAGAACATTTGTGCAAATTTTGAGGTGGTGTTATATAGTTTGTGCAGCACCACTTTTCTAAGTGGTACTTTTTCGATTTTACAATATTCTTCTACATTGAAATGTCTATTAAATGCGTGTAACGCCGATCTATCCATAAAAGGATTTTTATCTATGTTCAATAAAACAATAATATTCTTTCTAAATTATCAGGCGATAAAAATGAAACAATAAAATATCGCGACAAGAATTTCTAAATCATCAGATATAACGTATGATATAAAATTCTAAGAAAAAAAAATCATACGTAATAATGATGATCTTTTATTTAATGAAAATGTCACGTGAGGCCGACTTATCGAGAACAATTTCTTATCCTAAAAAGAGGGTTGACTGACTTATCAAGGGATTTTAAATATTGAAAAAAAGGGCTGAAAAATTTTGGCTGAGTTGGCCAAAACCCACTTTATCGAGGGACCTATGTATACTAGATCTACTGAAAATCTTACATAAATGAAAATATCGCACATATGAATCGTGGACCAAATTTGTTAAAACTATTATAATTATAATTAAAACCATGTTTAGCGATAAAATAAATATAAATCAACTGTTTTTTCATGATTAAAGAGAGTGACTTGCGTGAACTAATTCATACTAATGTCAAAGAAAAGAGTTGCAATTATAGGCGCAGGTAATAGGATCAATAATTAGTATAACCTTAATTCGTTATAATTGATCTTTTTTCACTGTAATAATCACCATTATCTTTAAATTTTTTAAATTTCTTTTTTCAAAAGGATCATCTGGCCTTACATCCATCAAACAGTGCCTGGCTGATGACCTTGAACCAGTTTGTTTTGAAGCAACTGATGACATTGGTGGTTTGTGGAATTATACTGAGGTTACTGAAGAAAACAAAGATCCACATTCATCAATCTGTCGAAGTACAATCATCAACACCAGTAAAGAAACTGTATATGACTTTGATTGTTTGATTGTTTGATTATCTGATTTGGAATAAAGGATTGACTTTTTTTTTTTTGGTGATTTATGTTAGATGTCTTATTCCGATTTTCCTATTCCAAATGATTGGCCTACATATATGCATGGAAGATTTGTAAAAAAGTAACCAATCAATTATTTTTTAGATTTAATTGTTTTTACTCATTAAAATAACAAAAACCAATGCTAACATTAATACTAATATAAAATCTTTTAAGATATTTTGATTTATATGCAGATCACTTCAATTTGAAGCAATATATTAAATTTAATACAACTGTTACTCATGCCTCAATTTTACCTGATAAACGATGGTCAGTGAGTCATATCAATAATGAAACAGGAGAAAAATCAGAAGAGTTTGATTTTGTGTTGGTTTGTATTGGTCATCATCGATACCCAAGATTACCAAAGTTTGAAGGAATGGATGTTTTCAAAGGAAAACAAATGCATTCACATTTTTATAGATCGTAAGTTTTCTAATGAAAAAGAGATAGTACATATCAGGGTTGGCAAATTGACTGGTCCATGCCATTAATAAAATACTAAATATGTTACACTAATTGACCCAATGTACCCACACATTTACCGACCCTGATAGCATGAATATATATTTGCATTAGATGTAATAAAACTTTTTTTGCATATCAAATCTATTAGACCTGAAGAATTTGCAAATAAACGTGTTATAGTTGTTGGTGTTGGTAATAGGTAAATTAAAAATTGATGATAATGACATGAATTTATTAGTTAGTTATTTAGTTAACATTTGCTAATATATTTTAAATGTTTATAATTTATTATAGTGGGATGGATATTTCAGTAGAATTATCACAGTCAGCATCTGAAGTTTATCTTGTTTCACGTAGAGGTAATCAATTGATTAAAAAAAATTTGCACAACAACAATAACATTCAGTTTCATTACCATTAATATTATGATTATTATTATAATAATGAAAAAGGTACACTACCATGGATTTTGCCTAGATTTGTATCTGGTGAACCAGTTGATCATTTATTATCTAGATTCAATATGGTTATCTTGCCAGACTTTGTTAAAGATATATTATTTAAATTAATATTTTACATATCGTTTGGTTCATACCCAGATGGCCTAAAGCCAGAAACACATCCATTCAGTAATCATCCTACTGTAAAATCAGATCTTTTTGAACGACTTAAAACTGGAACATTGTTTGTCAAACCAAATATAATCAAGATTAAAGATGACAATTCAGTGCTGTTTAATGATGGCTCGATTGTTGAGAATGTTGATGCAATAGTCTATTGTACTGGTTATGATTATAGATTTCCATTTTTAGACAAAGAGATCCTTACTGGTGGTAAGGAAATTGAGGAGCTGTTTGAGGAAGAATTTAGAACTAATTTGGTTTGGTTGTATAAAGACATGTTTCCACCAAACATACCAAACATTGCATTCATCAGTCTAATGCAAGCTAATGGTGCCTTGTTTCCCATTGGGTAAGTTTAATATGTATTATTTGCAAAAATGTATATATTATATATTAAAAAACACACTAAAAATGTATACATGTATATGTATTAGGGAATTACAAGCCCGTTATATAACTGCACTAATTAATGGTAATGTTCCACCACTACCAAGTGCTGAAGTAATGAATAAGGATGTCTGTAGAAATCTTGCTAAAATCAAAAAAGAATTCAATTTGTCTGGAAGACACACAATTGAATGTGACACATTGATATATTGTGATGACCTTGCAAAACAATTGGATTGTATGCCAACTCATATGAAAATTATTTGGAAGTTTGGTTTGAAAGTTTGGTGGAAAGTAGTTTTTGGAATACCTATTTCAGCTCAAGTAAGTTTGTTTTTTTTTTTTTAAATAAAAAATTTTTTATATTTTATTAATGATATTTTTATTTTATCAATTAATTATTAGTATCGTTTGTTGGGAAGACAATCATGGGATGGTGCAACTAAAGTTATATTAGATTGTAATAGCAAAAAACCAAAAACCAAAAAATCAGAATCAAAATCAATAGTATTAAAATAAATAAAAAAAGAAAATTACTTTTCTTTATTCCAATGTAATAATTAAAAAGCATATTAATATAAATATATAAATTAATACAAGTATAATGTTAATAAAAATAAAATATATAAATCTATTTTATATCTGATCTCCTTTCACTTATTGCTTTTCTTGTATCTAGTGAAATTTCTGCTCCATTTCTTGCCAAATATTCAGCCAAATACCAATTTCCATCTTTAATAGCTACTTTGACATCTTTAGACTTTGGTTTTCCACCTTTTTCAATCAAAAGTTTTATGATTGAGAGTCTATTATATTTTACACATATGGTAATAGCTGTGCCTGATTTAATATTTGGGTTTGCACCATATTCCAACAACAGCCTTATCATATCTTCTTTACCTGCAGCTGCAGACTTTATGATTGGGTAACCATCAGGTTCATCTGGTGATGCTTTTCTATCTAATAATATTTTTGTTAATTCTATCAATTTTCCTTCAGGATCTGGTGATGAAAAAAACCTATATGGAATTGCTCGTTCTGTGTATGGTATGATAGTTGGTGGTAATTTGGTTTCTATTATATTATGATTCTTTAAATATTGTTGTAGATGTAATGTATCTAAACGAAATAATAATTCTTTATCAAAAAATTTGAATCTAACTCCTCTATATAATGCTTTCAAATAATTTTCATTACTAATATTCATTAACCAACGGACCTTTAAACTAAGTGTTGGTTTGAAAAGTTGATTGAATTTCTTTGAAACTTGCGTGAATAATGGATTACGTGAAAATATAAATATTAATTCCAATAATTCAATTGGGAGTTGTTCAAGTTTAGATAAACTATATAAACTTGACATGGTTTATGATTTAGCTACTTTTTTAATATTAAAAAAAAAAAAAAATGAAATTTCAAAATTTTCAAATTTGGAAATATTAATGCAGTTGGTCGTACAAGGTTGCTGTTGTTGTTGTTATTATTTCGTTACGATGATAGTCTTTTCCTAAATAATGTATCATTTTTTTTTGGTTAAATTGAACAGCGGAAACAAGAGTTATGGATCCAACGATTCTTTAATCCTTCTCTTTTTCAAAGTATTTGTAAATTTGTTTAAGCACACAAAGACCAAAGCTTATTGTTACTGTAATTTTTTTTCTTTGATCCAGCAAGGCAAAGAAAACAAAGACGCATGTTTTGATTCCTTGCTTCGATTTTTTATTTATTTCAAACTATTTATTTGGTCATATTAAACATGTTAAAAAAATCTTTTTTATAATAAATAAAGATTATTTAAATATATTGATATGTATCTACTCGCTCTTGTCCTAAAATTCTTAATATTCTACCTACTTCAGGCATAACGCGTAAATTTTTTAATATTAACAGTTAATCCTTTTAATGAATCTTCCTGTTAAATAGATACTGGGATAAATTTTCTTTACGTTACTCTTGTAGAACGAATTAGAATCAGCTATCCAATTTTGACCTAATAGCTAACCGATTGATATTTATTTATATAATAGATAGGTAGTTGTAACACGCTGATTGGTGTCGAATTACGGCGTCATTCGGTAATTAATTGACATTAATCGAACAGCGATTTCAAAGTCTAACCTGTTAACTTTGTATAACTTAATTAATTAAATATTTTCATTTGGTAATAAACCGACTCCTTATTCTATTTTCAAACGGTCAGTATGCTATAATGAATACATGGTTGACTTTAACTAATTAATTGAATATCATTTAGATATTTAAAATCATCAGTATTTTGGTTACCATGAGTAGGGTTGGTCCGGTCGGGTCTGTCTGGTCTTTTGGGACTGGTTAAAGATTGTTTAACGACTAACTCAATAGTATTTTGATGTGATTTACATATTTCGAGGTAGATTCTTGGTCAATCTCGATTATTTTACATTTTATGGTCGAGTTCGAGTTAACTTTTTGGCTACATTCGTCGATTTGATTGCAAGCATTTATGTACAATGCTTGTCAACATATTTATTTTACAATTACCCTCCGCACCTAGAAAGAAAGCTTCGGCGAAGCTGTAAGCATGCTTTATGGTATAGTGCACACCACAATAACCCATCAAATAAAAATTGACCAACTTTAAAACCTAAAAATAAAATATAGTGTGCTTATCAAAAAATTATTGAGACGATATTTGATAGCTTTTGACTAGTTCTACAATCTATAGTCGAGACAATTAAAAAATAATTATTGGTTCAGGAGTTATAAGCTTTTGAAAATCATGTAATTTTTATATGTTATATATAAAATTTTCCAAATTTGAAACATGTAATTAAAGAAAAAAAAAACAAAAAATTTCACGCGTTTTTTTTTTTTTTAAGTCAATAAATCTTGATAATAATAATTGCATTGGATTTATGAATATAAAATAATTCCATTCAAATTTTTTTTGTTTAAAGTTTCTCTTGAAGGACCTTTGATTTGTTGTGCTAGACATATCTTAGCAACTCAAGATGATTTTAAAAACCAAAAACCCTTACTTCAAGAATTAATTGAAGAAAGAGGACATAAAGTCATTTTCTATCCAAAATTTCACTGTAAGCTTAACTACATTGAAATTTATTTGGAGGCTTCTAAATGATATGTTAGACAACATTGTATTTACATATGGAAAGGTCTTCAAGAGAATGCAATGCTTTTGATTCTATATCACTGAAACAAAATTAGAAAGTATGTGATGAGAGCCTCAAGATTTATGTATTGTTATGGAAAAGGATTAACAGTACTACAGGCTGAATATATTGTAAAAAAATATAAGTCACATAGAAGGATTCCAGACAATGTGATAGATGAAATAGATGAATTAATAATATTTTTATTATGATCGATATCTTTAATCGTGTCATGTTACCTCAAATTTTTTTGACATCAATTTTGTAATGAAAGTAATATAAAAAAATTCAAAAATATTTGTGAATTTGAAACATTTTACGCAGTATTTGATGGGTTATTGTGGCATGCACCGTACCAATAACAACGAATTTAATTATTTTTGTTCCACTAATTTAAATAAATCATTAAGAAAGAAATAAAAAATAAATAAAAATATGGGTATAAAATATTATTAAATAAAGAAAAATGGCATTAATGCACGGATATTAAAACGAAAGATGCCAAGTTGCATGTCCAACATATGATTAGACGGCACTCGATAAATCCGTTTTATCGAATATTTATATTAATTAATATTAACTGTTGTGCGAAATTTATTTATATTTTACAATCAAAATTTCCTTATTAAGAAAGTTCCGCTGATCCTATAATAAGGGCCGGTAAATTTAGGACTGTAGGTGGTTCAAAGACAATCCTAACTATGAGTCATATATGAGACCTTTGTCAAAAATCATGATTTTGAGTTAATACCACCCTTATATGTAACTCTTTATATGGAACGTTTCTGGGTTAGATCTCACTTTGCGTAGAGAAAACAATAACGAAATTCAATTTTTCCCAATATTTTCAACGTTGTCCTTGTTTCTATCGAAAAGCCTCATGTATCCATTTGCATTTTATTCGATTTTTAAATTTATATTGAATGCAAATTTATTTTATTCATTTCTAATTTATAATAATTGCAAATTAGTTTATTTTCAAAATGATTTTAAAATTTAAAAAACCAAATTCTATTTATTAATGTTCACTTTTTTTTCATCATATTCTCCTTTACCTTCAAAACTCTCACCAGAATTTTTTTAGAACCTTCTTTGGAATTACTTCTTTTATCAGATGTTACCAATTGAAGTTTTTCATGTTTTTTAATAGCCTCGTTAACTACATTAGCTAAAGAACCGTTACAACCTGCTCTTGTCCAATCAGACGCATCATCAGGTGCACTTAGTTCCTTATCATATTGTTGTATTCTTTTTTGAATATGAGGAATTCGTGTTTGTTCTTGAAAAATTTGGTCAAGATAAGCCTCAAAGTAGTAACTTAATTGCCGATTCGTGAGAGACCCCCAAACCTGTATTTCCCACATAGAAAAGTATTTATTCATCATACAAACTATGGTAATTTTTTAGATAGTATTATCTTTTGAGATCAACTTTTATAACTTTATTCATACATAAAGTAATATCATCCTGTGACATAATACAATTTTTTGTGTAAAGGTTGACCATTGGTAATTTTTGCCCCAAAGCTCGTCAAATTCATAGATCTGACACAGCAAAGTTTTTCTATAAAAAGATAAAGATCTTTGATAAAATTTTCATAAAATTTCCAATTATTGTTAGCCAAAAGCTATCATCTGTATTTCTACGCTTAATCTAAAAGCTTGAATCCATTTTTTGCAATGGTTAGTATTAACAAGGGAAAAAAATGAATTTACTACCATATTTTGATTGTTACACAATACATGTGAGATTTTTTTATATGATGGCATATAATAAAAATAAGAGAGTTACGACTTATCGATTATCGAGTCTTATTATAATTATGAAATTATAGAATAGAATTTTAATATACTGTAACTGGCATTGGTTCCTGAAAAAAATTTATGATTTAACGAGCTTTGATTGTATTAGTATTACAAAAAATGCGGATCGTCACTGGTTCATTCGCGTATCACCAATTAAGCTTTTAAAAGAAGCAAAAGGTAACCAGCTAATTGAAGTAAATTAAAATAATTAATATTAATAAGAAATACACAATATTCGATCCCCAACTTGGGTCTCCCAATAGAAGCAATTAATATTAACAAGTAAGGTTGTATAAATAATAGCTAGTAATTGTAACAATAATTAAAAGATCCAAAATAAATAAAAAGTTTATCAAAAAGAGTGATTGCTATTTATAATGTTACACATTCTATTACTATTTATTTACTGGTTCATATTATAATCAAATAATATAAGCCTGTAAATTAATTGATCTTAATTGTTTCAAATATTATATCGAATGCAGAAAAGTATTCGGTTCATTCATATAACATCAATCTGATTTCAAATTGACAAATTGTATTCTATAAATCCAATTAATAGTAATCGGTTATCGGTTTAACTAATAATCATTTTAGTACTGTTTGTTATTGATTGAACCTAAAGCTATTATTAACACTGATCGGCATAATACCTGATCCAAAAAGGCTGCCGGATCAAATTTATGATCTAATTAATTTTTTTTATCAATTTGAAATACCCCATTTTACATAAAGATACCCTGAAATTTCTCACTATTTATTTTTACTACTCCAACTTTTACATACTAATACAGTTCTTTAGCTCTACCCTCTTTTTCCATGCCAGTTTCTCAATAAAAAAGCCAACTATACCCATTTTATTAATAATACCAGTTCAAATATAATTGTCCAAGGTCCAATCTAACATATTTCTAAATTCATAATTCTTTTTGAGTATCTGAACCTTATCATTATATATTAGCTGTATAAATTAAATTCTCTGTATCATTAATAGCACAAGTCTTGTAAATAAAATTGCAGCGAGTTTTTTGCTCTAGAGAAGACGTTCCCATTGCCATTCTTTTCTCCGGGGGCTGTAGCATTCAAAATTTAACTATTTGCAATAAAATTCTGGTACAAGATAAATAGTTCAGTACTATCAGAAATGAGAGACTTGCAACATCAAATTAAAAAAAAAAAAAATGTTTCTCTCTAATATGCAGTGTATAACAAAAAAAAATGGAATTGAAAAATTAGGGGGAAAGCCTCAGTAATGATTGATGATGTGTTATCTCGTAAACAAATATCAAGGAACCAAGAATTCTATAGTACACCCATCAAATAAAAATTGACCAACTTTAAAACCTAAAAAGAAAATATTGCTTATCAAAAAATTATTGAGATGATATTTGATAGCTTTTGACTAGTTCTGCAATCTATTGTCAAGACAATTAAAACATAATTATTGGTTCAGGAGTTATAAGCTTTTGAAAATCATGTAATTTTATAAAATTTTCCAAATTTGAAAATGTAATTAAAAAAAAGAACAAAAAATTTCATGTGTTTTTTTTTTAAGTCAATAAATCTTGATAATAATAATTGCATTGGGTTTATGAATATAAAATAATCCCATTCAAATTTTTTTGTTTAAAGTTTCTCCTGAAGGACCTTTGATCTGTTGTGCTAGACATATCTTGGCAACCTGAGATGATTTTAAAGACCAAAAACCCTTACTTGAAGAAAGAGGACATAAAGTCATCTTATATCCAAAATTTCACTGTGAGCTTAACTACATTGAAATGTATTTGGGGGCTTCCAAATAATATGTTAGACATTATTATAATTACACATGGAAAGGTCTTCAAGAGAATGCAATGCTTTTGATTCTATATCATTGAAACAAGATTAGAAAGTATGTGGTGAAAGCCTCAAGATTTATGTATTGTTACAGAAAAGGATTAACAGTACTACAGGCTGAATATATTGTAAAAAAATATAAGTCACATAGAAGGATTCCAGACAATGTGATAGATGAAATAGATGAATTAATAATATTTTTATTATGATCGATATCTTTAATCGTGTCATGTTACCTCAAATTTTTTTGACATCAATTTTGTAATGAAAGTAATATAAAAAAATTCAAAAATATTTGTGAATTTGAAACATTTTACGCAGTATTTGATGGGTTATTGTGGCATGCACCGTACCAATAACAACGAATTTAATTATTTTTGTTCCACTAATTTAAATAAATCATTAAGAAAGAAATAAAAAATAAATAAAAATATGGGTATAAAATATTATTAAATAAAGAAAAATGGCATTAATGCACGGATATTAAAACGAAAGATGCCAAGTTGCATGTCCAACATATGATTAGACGGCACTCGATAAATCCGTTTTATCGAATATTTATATTAATTAATATTAACTGTTGTGCGAAATTTATTTATATTTTACAATCAAAATTTCCTTATTAAGAAAGTTCCGCTGATCCTATAATAAGGGCCGGTAAATTTAGGACTGTAGGTGGTTCAAAGACAATCCTAACTATGAGTCATATATGAGACCTTTGTCAAAAATCATGATTTTGAGTTAATACCACCCTTATATGTAACTCTTTATATGGAACGTTTCTGGGTTAGATCTCACTTTGCGTAGAGAAAACAATAACGAAATTCAATTTTTCCCAATATTTTCAACGTTGTCCTTGTTTCTATCGAAAAGCCTCATGTATCCATTTGCATTTTATTCGATTTTTAAATTTATATTGAATGCAAATTTATTTTATTCATTTCTAATTTATAATAATTGCAAATTAGTTTATTTTCAAAATGATTTTAAAATTTAAAAAACCAAATTCTATTTATTAATGTTCACTTTTTTTTCATCATATTCTCCTTTACCTTCAAAACTCTCACCAGAATTTTTTTAGAACCTTCTTTGGAATTACTTCTTTTATCAGATGTTACCAATTGAAGTTTTTCATGTTTTTTAATAGCCTCGTTAACTACATTAGCTAAAGAACCGTTACAACCTGCTCTTGTCCAATCAGACGCATCATCAGGTGCACTTAGTTCCTTATCATATTGTTGTATTCTTTTTTGAATATGAGGAATTCGTGTTTGTTCTTGAAAAATTTGGTCAAGATAAGCCTCAAAGTAGTAACTTAATTGCCGATTCGTGAGAGACCCCCAAACCTGTATTTCCCACATAGAAAAGTATTTATTCATCATACAAACTATGGTAATTTTTTAGATAGTATTATCTTTTGAGATCAACTTTTATAACTTTATTCATACATAAAGTAATATCATCCTGTGACATAATACAATTTTTTGTGTAAAGGTTGACCATTGGTAATTTTTGCCCCAAAGCTCGTCAAATTCATAGATCTGACACAGCAAAGTTTTTCTATAAAAAGATAAAGATCTTTGATAAAATTTTCATAAAATTTCCAATTATTGTTAGCCAAAAGCTATCATCTGTATTTCTACGCTTAATCTAAAAGCTTGAATCCATTTTTTGCAATGGTTAGTATTAACAAGGGAAAAAAATGAATTTACTACCATATTTTGATTGTTACACAATACATGTGAGATTTTTTTATATGATGGCATATAATAAAAATAAGAGAGTTACGACTTATCGATTATCGAGTCTTATTATAATTATGAAATTATAGAATAGAATTTTAATATACTGTAACTGGCATTGGTTCCTGAAAAAAATTTATGATTTAACGAGCTTTGATTGTATTAGTATTACAAAAAATGCGGATCGTCACTGGTTCATTCGCGTATCACCAATTAAGCTTTTAAAAGAAGCAAAAGGTAACCAGCTAATTGAAGTAAATTAAAATAATTAATATTAATAAGAAATACACAATATTCGATCCCCAACTTGGGTCTCCCAATAGAAGCAATTAATATTAACAAGTAAGGTTGTATAAATAATAGCTAGTAATTGTAACAATAATTAAAAGATCCAAAATAAATAAAAAGTTTATCAAAAAGAGTGATTGCTATTTATAATGTTACACATTCTATTACTATTTATTTACTGGTTCATATTATAATCAAATAATATAAGCCTGTAAATTAATTGATCTTAATTGTTTCAAATATTATATCGAATGCAGAAAAGTATTCGGTTCATTCATATAACATCAATCTGATTTCAAATTGACAAATTGTATTCTATAAATCCAATTAATAGTAATCGGTTATCGGTTTAACTAATAATCATTTTAGTACTGTTTGTTATTGATTGAACCTAAAGCTATTATTAACACTGATCGGCATAATACCTGATCCAAAAAGGCTGCCGGATCAAATTTATGATCTAATTAATTTTTTTTATCAATTTGAAATACCCCATTTTACATAAAGATACCCTGAAATTTCTCACTATTTATTTTTACTACTCCAACTTTTACATACTAATACAGTTCTTTAGCTCTACCCTCTTTTTCCATGCCAGTTTCTCAATAAAAAAGCCAACTATACCCATTTTATTAATAATACCAGTTCAAATATAATTGTCCAAGGTCCAATCTAACATATTTCTAAATTCATAATTCTTTTTGAGTATCTGAACCTTATCATTATATATTAGCTGTATAAATTAAATTCTCTGTATCATTAATAGCACAAGTCTTGTAAATAAAATTGCAGCGAGTTTTTTGCTCTAGAATGTTTGATTACATTTTAAGATTGGAAAAAATTACATGTTGATCAATATTATGTGACCTTGATATTTTGATTTATTTAATTAGACCATTAATTTATTAAATGTTTATAATAACCAATTCACCATAACTGAATCAGGAACACGTCTATGAGATTTATACAATCATGGCAAATCCTTTTTAATCCTTGTTTCTGCAACTTTCTTCTAAACTACTCTCATATCTTTAGGAGTGCCATCCTCAAATACAATTGACTAAGTGATGCCATCTCTCATTGCCGTTGTTCTCATCGCCACTTATCTTCTCATGCCCACCATAATAAATCTATTTTTATATGTAAAGCCCATATGTGCAACCATCTAATTGCAGAACTGTCACTTATAGACATATATCATTTTCTATACCAAAGATCTGGCAAGATTTTATCTTTTATAAATTCCTGGAAATTGAACTCGCAAATATTTTGAAATTTTCAACTTTACATCTTCACCATAGATTGTTAGTTGACCTTACCTTTTGATGTTTAACTCATTTGGATGCTATCAATTTGCCAATTTTTAAATATTGCTTCCCACATGTTCTTATTAATCTTGTACACCAATGACCTTTTTTTTAATAATATTGCTAGCATCCATTTTTTTGTAACCTGAATTAAATATTGTGGATCTAACTCTTTTCCATTTTTTATTTTTTACTTATAATATTGATAAAGAAGATTCATCATTACTCAATTCCAGTATAGAATGCCTCTTATTTTGTAAAGCTGATTTAGCATCACCAGAATAAAACTAAATGTCTTTTCTTGGACAATGAGAATGCATCTGGTCTTGTAGAAGCTTCTTTAAGAACCTCAAATGAATCTAGATTTGTTTCTTCTTCTATGACTTCAAAAGTTGCTTTTCCAAGCCTATATTACTCCATTCATCTTCACTACATGAATTATTAGCTAAATCACTTTTTTCTTCTTCGTCATCATTGTTTTCTTTGTTTATAATCATCAACATTTACAACAGTATCATTGAACAATAATTCATCATCAATATTTAAAACAGCATCATTGACATCATCATCGATTTCATCAATTTTTGCTTAAAGAATATAAAAAATAATATTTTGATTACGATTTTTACATTTGGATGGAAATTAGAAATTTGAATTTAATTTGGTCATGTGATTTTTACAAACTTCAGATATATTAAAATTAGAATTTTTTTCACATTTATTTGTTAATAATAATAAAATCTGCACGTGTAATATATATGTGTGTGTGTGCGTGTGTGTTGTACATATATAATTCCTTCCTAACAACACCATTCATATTTAGATTTTTCAATTTTTGGTTTTAAGTTTACGTGACATAAATATTATCTGTTTGCTGTTTGTTATAAAATCATTTAAACCACTATTCAAAATATTTTATTTACACTAATTTTTATCTTCTGCCAAGAGTTTATTTATAGCTGTTTCATATTCTTTTATTGATTCTTTTGAAATTTTTATACCTTTTTCTTGTATTAATGCTTGTAATTGGTAATAATTGAGTTGCCTTCGTAATTGTTCGTTCTTATCTTTTAAAACTTTGTGAATCAAATAATGTTGAAGAAAATGTTGTTGTTTCCATAGTATTTCTTAAACTGTTTAACCGCTCCAACAGTTCTCCATTTGTCTTCTTGAGGCTATTTATTTCCTTAACATTTTTCACGTGTTGCATTTCTGATCTCTCACTCAACTCCTTATATTGACTTTCATTGATCACTATTTGTTCAAGTTGTCTTCTAGTCACTAGTTCCAAGTTTTCAACATTATTCTCAAGCGGTTTTATCTCTGATTTGTGTGCTTTTATACTTTTTTCCAACAATACTAGAGCCCTTTGGGCTTCTTCTTTTCTTCTTTCAATTTAACATGCAAAGAATATAAATATTTTAATTCGTGATCCATGATAGAAGAAGTGAATACACAAAATGTATGCATCCTTTTATTTGGTCAATAAGGTGATACAAACTTCAAAAAAATTTTTTTGAAAATCTTTGAAAATCTTCAACCATACCACATAAAGAATGTTCATCACTTGCGTTATCCATTCAACAACGTGTTTGTCTAAATCATCATCATATCCATTATCAAAGTATACAAATCCAGAACATAATGGAAGTTTTGATTTTATTAGTTGTAAAATTAGAACCGAAATTTTATGGTATGCGTAAATGTAGATCACAGAAATCAATCTAAAGGAAAAAATATTTATTTATTTATTTATGACCATTACTGTTTCATTCTCATGCTACTGCTACTGATACTTCTACTGCTGCTTTTACTATTAATGCTATCATCTCTGATTTTGATGTATTTATGTTTAAAAGTTAAACCAATTTCATAGAAAATGATACTATCCATTATATTATATGTATACTAACTATATAAATAAATAAACCATTGTAGTGAAATTGAGCTATGGTAATGCCATGGGTCATTAGGCCTGGTTCGCCATCTCCATTCAAGGTGGCGGTTTTGGTTGTGGGGATACCTGAAATTGTATGATCAACCAACTCATTCCAAGAATGGCACGATCAACATAAAATTGCAAAAAAAAAAAAAATCTTTTAGAAATGCATGTAAGTAATTCGTGTATGATTAATTATATAAACTTGACAATAATATTAATCATAATGATGTCAATAATTATAATTATCATAAAATTTTTTAACATATGTTGAAAGATCTTACAGAAACAAAATGCAATGCTTTCAAACTATGAAGCTTTAGCACTTCTTAATGAAATGGACGAGAAACAAACTCTACAAGCAAAATCTGAGCCAAACATTAAATTCGCTGAAAATTTAAAAACAATACAGTTTGAAGTAAATAATAATAAAAATTGAAAATTAGATTATTTACATTGCATCATATTGTTTATATATATATATATATATATATATTTATCACTTTTCAATATAATAATCGTAGGTTACCCAATATTTGACATCACAAACACCAGCAAAATGTCAATCTCCTGAAAAAATAGAATTAATGTTAAATAATCTTAAAAAATATAACTTGACAAAACCTGAAAAATTACAAATAATTAATTTAATGCCTCAAAGTATTGCTGAATTGGAATTGGTAAAATCATACGTATATTATTTATATATTATTTATACTTTGTATACAAGTATTTTAAATTTTTTTTTTCTTTCCTCCCAAAAAAAGATAATTGAGGATTGTGAAGATAGATTTAAGATGGAAGTTTTAAATGAGATATTGGTTATAATTGGATCAAATTTAAAAGAAAATAGTCATCATCCATTTATTGATAATAATAACAATAGCAACATTAATAAGCCATTGATAGAAAATGATGAATCATACACATTTATTCATTATGAAGCTAATAAACCAGAATCATAAATATAGTTACATAATTTATTATTTGTTTATTATTATACATAATATTGATTTGCTTCTAAATTTTTTGCTATTTCAGGTTCCCATCTATCGCCATTTGCCAAAAGTTTTTCTTTATTATATAACAATTCTTCATGTGTTTCTGTTGAAAACTCAAAGTTTGGTCCTTCTACAATAGCATCAACTGGACACGCTTCCTATTTATTGTTATTATTAATATTATAATAATTATTGTTATTTAAGGTAATTAAAACAATAATAAAAAGAAAATATGATTTTTTTATACCTGACAGAATCCACAATAACTTTTTAACAAATGTTTTTAAAATAAAATAATGAATTAATTGAATCAACCGATCAATCAAAATAAATAAATAAATAAATAAATAACTATAACTTGAAATAAATGTAAACTTACATGCATTTTGTCATATCAATATCATATCTTGTAGTACGACGACTACCATCGTCTCTAGTTTCTGCTTCGATAGTAATGGCTAGTGCTGGACAAATTGCTTCACAAAGTTTACATGCAATACATCTTAATAGTAGTAATGATAATATTATTATTACTGTTATATTTTTCCAATAATATAATCATATATCTATCTATATCTATATCAATAAATTCCTACCTTTCTTCACCTAATTAATAACGATAAAATCAATTAATATTCGTCATTAAAATATAATATCAAAGTAAAGTGATTATTTATTTACCTGTAGGATATCTTCTTAATGCATGTTCTCCTCGAAATCTTGGACTTAACGGTCCTTTTTCATAAGGATAATAAATTGTATATGGTGGCCTAAAGAAATTTTCTAAAACAAGCCACATTCCTCGCCAAATTTCTGTGAATAAAAATAATTGGGATTGTCTGTCAAGATAATTTGGTGGTGATTTTCGTTTAATGCTACTACTACTAGCTTTATTTTCTTTTATCTTATCATTGTTGTTATCATTAGTAGCAGTAGTATATTGTTTTAAAGATCTATTGAAAATGTTACGAGATATATGTGTTATTGCTGGTAAATTATGTCGAGCCGAAACATCTAGGAAAAGTTCATTATTATTATTGTATTATATATATTGATCTTAAAATAATTAATTTCAATATCCCATATATCACTTACCTGGTTTAAAAGAAAGTTTATATAAACTAGTAAAAGAATTATTTTTAACAAATCTTGAAAATCTAAACATGATATTTAGTTATTTTTATTAAAAAATAAATAAAAAAAATTTAAATTACCGATCCGTCTATCAATAATCGGAACAAATGATCTACATTAATATTGATTCAGGTATTCCATATTTTTTTTAAAATATAAAAATCTCGGAAGCAAATATTTAATTCATAGTTGATATTTAGATGTCCTTCAAAGAATTAATTTCACATATGAATTGCCTTTTAAGCAAGAAAGAAGTTGTTTATTGATAAAGAGAAACTTCAGATTGTGCTATCACCTTTAATTGCAACAAGGTCAAATATAAACGTATCGTATTCTTTAGAAAGTTTGGATTAGGTCAGATATTGTCTAGATTAGTAGAAACTTTACGAGCTAGGAATTTCTTTCTTATTTAATGTTGCATTAAATAAAGCATATATTTACGCTTTTAAATTATTGTAACGGAATGTATATATATTATTCATCCAGACTGTTTTATTGTTTAAATAAATAAACAAAAAACATTATAATTTCAGCTTAAACTACACGAATATTAAAGCCAATAGATAGATCACGCCTAAATATTCCAGCCATTTTGTGCCAAATCACATTGTTATTCTTGTCCCAATAGCCAGAATATCGTGCTCTTGTGCATCGGCTCTGAGCTGATACAAAAATTGTATAATGCTTTTATATTACTGTATTTTGTAAAAATTATCCGGAAGATATGTTTTGATTTGATTATATAAATGATGACACCTAGACAATCACCACCGATCGCTCAAGAAAGATGTAACAAGTTATATTGACCATGTAGAAGCATTACCGGATAAACTAAAGCACAATAAGCCCTGGTATGAAAAGATGGGGAAGGTCTTGCAGGAGTTGTGATGGGAATCCTTGGTTGTGCCTTAGAACAAATCTGGCGTTTGGACCTGAATCACTTAACGAAGGTATTTTGTTGAAAAATTTTCCTTTGGACCTCGTTCATTAACACATAAGTTATGGGGATTGCTCATATTTGTAAAGAAAAAGCTATACTAATATTCATTTTCCTCCTGGCTCCCATCAATGTCATAAAACCAAGTGTCAAGGCACCAGGAAATCGCGATTTGAGGTTATAATATGGATTTTTTATTTTCTTCTGTTTTTTCTTTAACTTGCTCATTATTTTTCAATATTTCATCAAGAAAATATGAAAAGGACAAGGCAGTTTGTTTAATCAAAAAATTCAATTCTTTTTTAGTGTATGGACAGTTTCGCTTTGGTGGAAAGGCAGCTCCAAGAGAGTTCTCATGACGAAAATGTAAAAGTGCATCATGTCTCAACGATTTTGCAATGATTTATTTCTCCCCCAAAATCGAAAAAAGACAATATTCCAAATGACATTTTCTTTTAATAAAAAAATGGTTATTAGATCCTTTTTCGAAGGGAAAGGCAAAGTTTAGCAGACCCGTCTCAATTTCACAAATTATCAACATACATGTATATAAAAATGACGAATGGAAATGGTTTTACAGGAGGATGATATGATGATCGTGCCTTCTTAATAAGATAAATGGGCGACATGGAGAAATCTGTAACTTTAAATAAGTGATAGATATATTTGGAAAAAGTTTATAATTCTTATGAGTTAAATTTGTTGTTGAATAATTTAAAGAATATCAGCAATTGAATCTTATTACAGAAGGAAAATATATTCAATAAAGAATCTGATTAAAGATGATGATGATATTGGTCAGATAGAAACAATCAACTATTGAAGCTTAGAAGATAAGAATCCACAATGTTAATGATTGTTTGTAGACTATCAATAATTATTATTATGTTAAAATGCAAAAGGGAAATATGTTCAAAGAAATCTGAAATAGATAAAAATAAAAATTTGTTATTGTTATATGTTTGAAATTTATAATATTGGGAATAAAAAATTTCCCCTAGGGACTTGAAAACTATACCTTAAAACTTTTAAAATAAATTGTCATGTAGAATGGTTATGTTGAATACATATATATATATAATATAATTTCCAATCACCTGAAAAAAATAAAAAATGATAAAAGTAGTCCATTATACACCATCATCATCACTTCCAGATTCAAGAAAATTCTCTAATGCTTCTCGATCATCTGCAGTTTCCAATTCAACTTGCTCTAAATTATGAATAATATCATCTTCTGGCTTTTCTATTATTTCTTTTATTCAATAAAAAAAATTATTATAATAATTGATGACAAAACTTTATATTAAATCAAACATTATTTATTATTACTCATAGTATCACATTCATACCATTATAAGATGGTGAAGAACTTTCAATCTTTTTTCTATAATTATTCATTTGAGCTTCAAAATCAGATTGATAACTCTGGATTTTTTGAGCATGATAAATTTTAATGACTTCTTCATAATGTTCTTGATACATGTCTTTTTTATTTTTTAGCTCCTCACTTAAAGTTATCATATTTAATTGTTATTTAGTAAAGATTTTGATATATTAATGAATCAAAAACAAGATTATTATTATCATTATTATTACATACTTTTTTAAATCAATAAATTGATTAAATGAGTTTATTTCAGATTTTTTCCATTCTTCAAAAATTTGTACTTCATTAGCCTTTTCATGTTCATTAATCATCTTATCTAATTCCGATAATTTCCCTTTCAATGAAACTTCAATAAAAAAAAAAGTTTTTTTAACAAAAAAACATTTCAAAAAACACACAAGAATTGTCTTGTTTCATACTTGCAGAGTTCGTCGCTTTTTCAATCATATCAGTTATTTTCCGTAATTGACTTGCTTCGGATTTTATCAATTCACAAGTTTTAAAATGTTCTTCACATATTGATAATAATTGAAGAATCAAATCATCCGCAATCTAATGATAATAATATTGATAATAATAATAAGAAAACTAGATTATCGTTTTAAAATCGAACATCTACTACATCTATAATTTTAAAATAACTACAGATGCATTATGAAAGTTTATCTCATCTGTTGCTCGAATAGAATTCCAATTATCTTCATATCTATTAATCAAATGAATATTTTTATTTTATTTTCCCCAAGAAAAATGAAAAACTCTAGAAATCACTCACTTTTTTACCAATTCTGTGGTTGCTCTTAAATCAACTTCTTGATTTATATCCAATAAAGATGAAGCTGTACCAGTAGCTGTTTTGGGACTTGCTACAACTTTTGAAAGCCATTGTTGCAACATTTTCTGCAATCCTCATTGGTCGACCTTTTTTTACAAATATTTTATAAAACGAGACGCACGATTATCATTGGATTGTCAAATGTATGACATCATGACTTTTTGTAAAAGTCCCACCCGTAACATTAGACAACTTTCATTTAATAACTCGCAATCGTTTTTGTAATGGTAGTGCTAGCTTTATGATCTAAAAGAAGATTATGACGAATTTGATATGATTTTGTATTTATCAGAAAGCATAAAGATAAAAGTTGTAAAAAAAAAAGGATTCTGAATTCTATGAAAAATGACCTTTCTTTAATGTTGCCAAAGAGCTTCTGTTGGTCTCAAAAGATAATGAATGGTTAATGATCATATGAAGGTAGGTATAATAAGAAGGCGATACATAAAAAATTTGGGGGAGATTTCCCGTCTGAAAGTTGGCAAGAATAGTGGATCTCCCTTTCTAGGAAAATGCACCAGATTTTGATATTTTTATCAGCACATATTAGAAAGATAATGATACTTTCAAAAATGAAACAAATTATTCCTTTTTACAAGATCAGCAAGGATGTGAAGGGAGAAAACATTACCATGTTAAGTAAGAAGCTAGTATACTGGGCCGCCCATTCAAATCTCATTCATAGTCAGCAATATCACTGATCGACCATTTTGCCATTGTCATTTTAGAAAAACAAGTCAAAGAATCACAAAATACTAAACAAGAGAAAGAGAAAGAAAGGCTCAGGAAAGGCATTATTAATATCATGATCACATTATATTAGCAATACAATTGTGATATTAAATTTTTCTCCTCAAATTTCTAGCTTATCAAATCAAACCTAATCATTTTTTTCATTGATCTCCATTTTTTGAAATGCCTCCTCAATTTCAATTGATAACAGCATTTTGAACTTGGAAAATCTTAATTAACTCATTAATTTATATAATAAAACAGAATTAACATTAGAATTTAATAAAACGAAATTAGAATTTGATAATGATGAATGAATGAAAGGGAGATGTGTTTTACATATAGTACTTATTATGGAAAGAATTATTTTCTCATACCATAAAAAATATTAATAAACTGATTCATTTATTAATCATTAAATAATTTCTTTTCCTAAATAACAAAAGAAAGAAAATATCTTTAACCACTATCACTACCGATTAAATAATCACCTTATTATCATTATTATGATTATAATGTCTTGAATTCAAGCCTTTTAATCTGTCGAATAGTAAGTGGTTTACGGCATATAGAACACATTCTTTGAGTTCTAACTGCTGTATTTATACATTGATAACAGAAGATGTGACCACAAATAGTTGCTGAAACATCTTTGGGATAATCTAAACAGATTGTACATTTAATTTCTAACGATTCTGCATCACTCGCAGAAGCACCCGCATTAACAGGCGAAGGTGAAGATGATAAAGGGGGATAATATGATGTTGAGATTCGTGCATTTGTATTATCAAACAGTGTATTCACATTATCGTCGTCGTCAATAATTATGATATCTGGTTGTGGTTTAGACTGCTGTAATTGTATTGGATGGGTTGAATGATAATATCTTGATGGTGATGGAGTTGTTGCGTGCAATAACGGCGATGATTCACGTGATATTATTGGAGTTGTTATATCTATAAAATTATTATTATTATCATCATTATCATCGTCAATGACAATCGGTCTACTAGAATAACGACTATCGTCATCAAGATCTTCTATAATATTAAAATTATTATTGTCATGATCAATAATATCTTCTGAAAAATCAATCTCATCAATTCTATGAATTCCATCAACAACTTCATAATTATTATTATTTGCTATAACATTGATCTCTGAATAATCATAATCGTTAACCTGCGAAATATATATTTCATCACCATTATTATGGTCATTACTATTTCGTAAGGCATTATCATCATCAATCTGTGAAACATTAATCCCTTCGAACTCATCAAAAGTATCAACCAAATCTGTAACATCAATTGTAACATTTTGATAATCTTCATTATCTTCTACTCTGAAATCAAACTCAAACACTTCTAAATTTCCTTCTAACGTATTAATCGCATCAGTAGAACCTTCATTATAGTCCGTAGTGTCAATCTCACCAACATCAACTTCAGCATAATTAATAATATTTTCTGAATCATATATTTCAATATCAAAATAATTATCAGCGTCGTCCAAAACATTAACATCACCACGATCATCGATACATTCTATATTTTCTATATTAACAACCTCATGTTCATGTTCGTGGTGATGACGAAAATCATAAAGAGGAATGTCGTCAGTAGAGGAATATGAGGAGGAACATGTTGGTGATAATGATGGTGGTATAGTTGCTGGTGTTGGCATGAATGATGATGATGACGATGATGACGATGATGACGACGACGACGACGATGATGATGATGATTGCACTGGCAAGAAAGTTGGCGATGGTGGAGTAAATGTTGGTGTTGGTGTTGGTATATTAGTTGGTGAAAATGATGGTATGTGTGAAGGTGATGCTGGTATATAATATTTTGAAGATGGTGTAAAAATTGGTGTTGATGGTGGTGAAGGAGAAGTTAAATCAATTATTTCTACCTCATTATGTTGTGAACGTGGTGTCGATATACTGGGACAAAAATCATTACTACTGTTGCTATTGAAAGAGTTATTAACTATGGAACCAGAATTCTGTATTAGAAAAGAGAATAATAATATTTCATTAATGAAATTATTACTTCTTTTTTCCTGTTTTAGAATATATAAATATTATTATATTAAAGATCAGAATAAATATTTCATAACGAAATTCAACTTTCTACGTAGGCCTATAAGATATTGAAGAAATCTTTATGTAATTTATGAGAATGTATAATTTGGAATAATAAAAAACAACCACCATTTCCTAGTAAAATCAAACATTGCTATTTTTACCATCTAAAGAATCTTATATGTAACATTAACAATGCGTAAACATAAACTTATAAAAATTAATAGCTACAACTATTACTAGCCTTTAAACAATTTCAAAGTTTAAATTTTCTTTCGATCCTTTATTTGTGAGTGAAATTGAGGATTAAAAAATAAAAGCTCACCCTGAAATTACTTCTGTTCATTTGGTAATTTTATTAATATTTAAAATTAAAATTGTTTTTTTAATTTATTTTGAAAAGAAATGAATATACTGCGCCATTATTTAAAAGCGTCTGCTGAATTAAACAGGGGTCTAGCTAAATCTCATTCATGCCCTGAATACTATGGAATCATTTGAAGGTCAGCTGATTTATTATATAGGGTAAATTTGGGAATATCCCTTCCTATCATATTCCATCCGTTTTTGTTTGCGATCAGCAGTATCGTTTTGGAAGTTTTGGAAGTATTCAATATCAGCTAAATGTCTTCCAATCGTTCTATAGGATACCTCTACTCCCGTATTTGACAAATTTGTTGCCAAATTTCTTGTTGAAATAGGGAAATCCTTGCAAATATATTTCCCCAATGCCTTCAGACACTGCTCCTCGACCGACCATTGCCACCTGCATGCTGTATTGCTCCCGAATTTTTTGAGCTTGGTTATCATATATAGTGGAGAGGGGTATTTTCGTTCATCTATGTATTTCTTTGGCGTCGCGTACACCTTCGCTCCACGAATGCAATAGGGCTGTCATTGAGTTTCTTGCTTAGAAGTTGTCATTTTGCAAGCTGTTTTTCAAAAAAATGGAAATATAGTAAACGCGAAAAATATCAAAACCTCGTATTTCATTTTCCATTTTACATTGGGTAGGCTAGATGAGTTTTTGTGAATTTGAAGCCTTCCAAAAAACCAGCCGATAGTTTATAAGAACGATCCCCTGTGATCCGATTAACGCCATCAAGGTAATTATTTGTTAATTTAATGGCCTGATTCTTTCATAAGAACCTCATGATAAATTACTGAAATGACTCCCTCCACTTTAGAAAAACCAGTCAATTCTCCATATTGTAGGAACAATTCTCTATGATACGATTGACACCATTGAGGTGAAGCTTTGTCAAGATAATAGCCCAACCCATTTCATAAGAAACTCTAATCAACTGATTTTTAAATAATAATAAAATTAACATATATATACAGAAGTAGTCAAACAACAAACGCCAAGGCAAATATGATATCGTCCACATCCTGCTTGCACAAATGTTTACGAACAATCTAAATAAAAAAGTACCAATAGAAATAAATGAAATAATAAGTGAATGTATAAGTAAGTTTGGAAACTAATACTTCATCTCAAGGTTATCTTACGACTTAGAAGAGTAAGTAATGGAAAAAATCAAACTAAAGGAAGAGACATTCATGAAGAATATGCTTAAAAAAATATTATCATTAAACGTGTTACAAAAATTCTCTAATACTGTAATAATAATAATGTTTAAAAATTTGCATGGAATATTTCGAATAAATTATCGTCGCAATAAATTTACAAGATCAACTCATTACAGCATTAAGAACATTAAGAGTGATAATAATAATCACGAATTAGATGATGATTTTTTGGTAATTTGTAAAACTTTTGTTTATTTTCTTTTTACTAGTAGTACATTAACCAAGAAAAAAATTTTGTCATCAATTTGAAAAAGCCAAAAACACCAACTTGGTCAGTACGTTCGCTTTTACCAAAATCCTCAATAAATGATGATGATGATGATAATATTGTCATCGGTTTTAATGAATTTCAAAATTTGTTACGTATAACAAACCTCAAATCAACAACAACAATAACGAATACAAAAACGAAAACAAGCATTGTTGATGAACAATTAATAAAGGATATAAATTTATTATGTTATTTTGTTAAACATATTCAAGAAGTAAAGACTGATGATGATGAATGTTTAGAAAAGCCTTTAAGAAATATTTGGTCGAGTGGAATCAACTTGGCCATGAAAGACGATGATAGTGATTTGAGTGATGATGGTGTGAATGACGCTTCTGGTAGAGAATTATTAAAAACAGCAAAGGATCTAAATCAAAGTTATTATTATTATTATAATATTAATATAAAAAAATGATTTATGTATGCTTTGAGAAAAATTTGAGAAATGCAATAATTTTTTTGAACAGATTTGTTTTGTAAATTTTATTTATTATTATCAAAAAAAATATTTCTCTTTAAATAAACATTTTGGAAATAACAATATAATTACAAATTATGATGCACAAATCAATCACAAAAAGAACAATAATGTTATTACTATACAATTAGTCGTCAAACGTAGTTTTTTTATTACCCTGTCCAGGTACTATTGCTCCTCGATTTGCAGCAGCAACCGCAAAAGAGCCCCTATTATTATTATAATCACCACCACCATCACCACCGTAACTTCTACCATTTCCTCTAAAATTTCCTCTACCATTTCCTCTAAAACCTCCTCTATCATTTCCTCTAAAACCTCCTCTATCATTTCCTCTAAAACCTCCTCTATCATTTCCTCTAAAACCTCCTCTGTCGTTAAATTTACCACCATTACGATCAGTATTACCTAAATTAAGATAATAGTCATAAATAGATAGAAAGTAAAAATGACCCCAAAAACAATGATCGCAATGTAATTAACACTCACGTTTGGTTTCAGCATATTCAAGTCTTATGGAACGTCCTGCTACCTCTATGCCTTGAAAATCCAAGGCCTTTTTTGCCGAATCGATATCATCAAATTGAACATATCCAAATCTAGATGTAGAATTGGTTTTTTTAATATATAGATGTTGTAATGAAAGGTTATGACAATGATGATAATAACAACAATGACAATATTAATATATATGTGTGTTATATACCCTTTAAGAACGCCTGTAACTGGATCTGTTGGTAGCCTAATTGAAACTATTTTGCCACATCCTTTGAAAATTTGATCAATTTGATTTTCATTAGCATTAAAAGATAAATTTCCAATAAAAATTGTATCGCTAGGTTCTTTATTTCTATTATTAAAGGCTGAGCCACCCGGCTTCTGATCAGAAAAATTATTATATTTGTTGTTGTTGTTGTTGTTGTTGTTGTTGTTGTTATTGGTTTTTTGATCAAGACAAACAGATATTGCTCTCCCGTTGATATCCTTTCCTGATAATTTTAAGGCATTTTGAGTGTCTTCAGCAGTAGCATAGTCAACATAAGCATATCTACAATAGCAAGTATTAAAACGGAAATAAAATAAATAATAATGTATTAAAATAATTTTTAAAAAAAAAAACAACCCAGAGATTCGATTACCCTTTTGGTTCGTTTGAGAATTTGTCATATATTATTCGAGCATCTATAACTTTACCAGCCTCTTGCATTTTCTTACGTAATGTTTCCTCGTCAATACTAAATGGTAAATTTCCAACATATACTGTTTTACATTCTGATTCAACTTTTGGCTTCTTAATTGAATTAGTGAAGTCATCGTTTATTCTCCGTTTAATGGCCTGAGGTGTTAATTTAATATTTGAAGGTTCGATTTTTTTCACCAATATGGTTTCTTTTTCACTTTCATCGTCATCATCGTCGTCGTCGTCATCATCATTGTCATCATCACTACTTGATTTTTTAATTTTTTTTTTAATTTTATCAGAAGTAGGATCTTCCGAAGAATCGGATTCACTTTCTGAAGAATCGCCCGAATCAGATTCTTTTTTAATCCTCTTCTTATCATTACCAGAAGAAACCTTTATTCTCTTCGTATTTATTGTTCCATTTCCTTTATTAGCATTAACAGACTTTTTAGCTTTTGTATCAGAATCACCTTCATCCGAACTTTCCTCTTCGCTACTGTTACTACTACTAGAAGATTCTTTTGTCCTCTTTTTATTATTTGCAGTAGTAGTTGATATTTTTGTATCAGAATCGCTTTCTGATGAATCATCATCTGAACTTTCTTCGTCACTATTGCTACTGGATTCTTCTTTTGTAATTTTAGTTCCACCAATATCTTTATCAGCTGATTTTTTGATTTTTGAATCAGAATTAGAATCACTTTCTGATGAAACATTATCCGAACTTTCCTCGTCACTACCGTTACTGGGTTCTTTTTTTGTAATTTTAGTTCCATCAATTTTTTTGTCAGCTGATTTTTTGATTTTTGAATCAGAATCAGAATCACTTTCTGATGAATCATTATCCGAACTTTCCTCGTCACTACCGCTACTGGATTCTTTTTTTGTAACTTTAGTTCCATCAATTTTTTTGTCAGCTGATTTTTTGATTTTTGAATCAGAATCAGAATCACTTTCTGATGAGTCATTATCCGAACTTTCCTCGTCGCTACCGCTACTGGATTCTTTTGCTGTGGTTTTAGTTCCTTTATCGGCTCTTATTTTTGAATCAGAATCATTTTCTGACGAATCATCACTTGAACTTTCTTCATCACTACTACTGTTAGGTTCCTTTGTTATGGCTTTAGTTACACCAGTTATTTTCCTAGGTGATTCTTTTATCGAATCAGAATCACTTTCTGATGAATCATCGTCCAAACTTTCATCTTCACTATTGCTATTAACTTCTTTTTTTATTTTTGAATCAGAGTCAGAATCACTTTCTAATGAGCTTTCTTCGTCATTACTGCTACTAACTTCTTTTTTTATTTTTGAATCAGAGTCGGAACCACTTTCTGATGAATTTTCTTCGTCACTACTGATAGCAACCTTTTTTTTTGTTTCTGAATCAGAGTCGGATCCACTTTCTGATGAACTTTCTTCGTCACTACTGGTAGTAGATTCATTAGTTCCGCCAATTCTTTTCTTACCTGAAATTTTTTTTTTTGAATCAGAATCAGAAGACTCATCGCTTGAACTTTCTTCATCACTGCTGCTAGACTCTTTCGTTATTCTTTTTTTATAGCCTGACTTTTTTATTTTTGAATCAATGTCATTTTCAGATGATTCATCGCTTGAACTACTGCTGCTAGTATCAGCATTGTTGTTATTTTTATTATTAATATCGGTTAGATTTCTACCCATTATTATTTTTTGAATTATAATTTTACTTTTTTTATAAAAATTTTTTTGGGGTCATTATTTTAGATTATCGTTGGAAATCGGGGTGTCTAATTTTAGACATACAAAAAAATAATATGGACACGATGAAAAATGATCCTATTTTATTATCAAAAATATTAGATATGAAGGAATTTTCTGATGACAATTTAGTTCAATTTTTCTGTTTAAAAAAATAATTGATTTCTGTTTGTAATGACAGAATTTTATTATCATGAAAATCTTAAGGGAAAAGGGAAAATATAAATACAACAAGTTTTCAAATATGTGAGTATTGGTTTTTTTTTTGTTTTAGAAAACTAAAAATCCTTTCTTTATACTTTTATTAATAAGATGAATGAATGACAGGTTAATAAACTATCACAGGTCAAAAGTGACAAAGGAAAAAATTATTGAGGCACAGAAGGTTTACATTTTCTGATAACTTTATAATTTAAATTATTGATTATTTTTAGTGGGCTTGTAAAGCAGCTAAAATAACATGGTATTTTAAGAAACCCGAGAGCTCAGATATGGTTTAAATAAATTCAAAGTATATGTTCAAAATTTACCTAAGTCAAGTCAAAGCCAAGTCATCCATGATTTTGTGCAATTATTCCCACCAAATTTGAGACATAGATTCTTCATAATATATTTTTGTACTTTTTTAAAAAAATTGAGGTGTTTATTAATAAAATGGAAAATAACCTGAAATTTATTATATGTTTATTGCTATATTCTTTGAACTTCATCAACAAACAACCCTAGCCTTTAGGATATTGAAAGTAAAATTGAAAGCTTTGAGGTGAAAGTGTATTCACATTTTGAATAGCTGTGATTTTTTACTTGGAAAGCTCCCTTCAGCATAAAAAAATATTAATTAGAAAGCTTTAATGATATAGTTTCACTTTACTTCAATAATGGAGTTCAAGTTTATATGACAACTTCTTGTTATAATGGATCTTGTTATATTAGATGTTGCACATTATAATTATAATGAATTTTATATGAGGAAAGTTAACTGCTATTTATGGTTCCAATTTTTATTGAACAAACAAATTTCACCAATAATCCGGTTAATTGAGTGTTGAAAATTTTTGCAGGATAATTGGTGGTACAGAATATACAGTTCACACTCTCTATAACGGCCCTTTCTATAACGGCCTCCATTCTATAACGCATTGGGAATCAGAACCCAAATTTTTACTATATAAAAACCTTATAATGTATAACGGCCTGGCTCTCATGTTTTATAACGGCCGACGATCATGATCTGGGGTAATCATTACCAAATTAAGAATTCAGTATCACGCTCAATTATTAATAATTCGAACGCGCTTACATTTATTATTGTAAACATAAATACATTTGTCAACCTTACTTCATATCTATCATCATCCTTTGCAGTTACAATATATTATTCGTATTTGAAGGATCATAAAAAAGAAGAATGTCATTATGAATTACTTACTCTATAACTTTAATGTTAATTCATGAGTTTTGCAATAATAATTATTTGTAAACATGACATAAGAAATGCCAACTTCCTTATGACTTCATAAACATTTCAAAACTATATAAGACCATATTTTACTTGACCAACAATCAGAATTAAATGAGGATGATTTTAAATTATTGAAAAGTCTTTTAAAAAAATTGATTTTAACTCACGACAACAATCCACGCTAGATTGCCCTTTTAATATTGAATAAGTGTGCAAATTGTAAATAGTTTAGTTTCATTTATTTTTTAAATATATTTTATCGTATAACGGTCACTGGATATGTCACACCTAATGCATATTACTAATAACTTCGATAGCATAGTGGACACTGTTGCAGATCACAAAAAAATGATCAACATAACATATGTTATGGTGAAAGTTCTTGCAAAAGTTTGATTATAAAAGTGTGAGATAATTTTGATCTTGCTGATGATCTGGACTTAGAGAGGCTACAGCTATATTCTAGTGAAGTTTCAGAAGCAACGGGCTCTGTGTAACCGCCTGACTATTATACAAATGACTGTTGCACAAAATGAGTGTCCATTATGCTAACTTCGATAATAATAATTAATAAAACAAGCCACAAAAAAGTCGAAAAAAAGTAATTTATAATAATAAAATATTTTCTTTATCAATATTTTAATATATATATCCACTAAAAAATTTTGCTTTATATATGTTACTAAGCAATTTTCTTCAAAATGTCAACTTGAGTTTAAAATAAAAGAACCTTTAAAATTAGCTGTGAATTTTTGTTATTTATGATATCAAAACTTAGAACATACTATCTAAAAAATGTTTGTTACAAAAAAAATGATAATAAATTACATAGTGATGGTCATCTATAAAATCCCACACAAGCTTGGTTCACAAAAAAATGTATTCAATACAAAATAAATAAATCTATTTATATAGATATATAATCCATTGTTTCCATACATGTGTGTATATTTGTTATTGTTATTCATTCTAAGTATTATTAAATAATTATGGCTTTGTATTTGTCAGTTTTGTAATAAGTGAATATAATACATTAAATTTAAGCATTTCCGATTCTTTTAATTAATAAGTTTGTGAAGATTTTATTGATTTATATAGTAGTACATAAAAACCCAACACATTATGAAAATCATATATATTGCAAAAATATTATTTATCATGTATTTATTATATATTAATATCTACATACAAGCAAAGTAATGATGTTTTATCCATCATTGTGTTTTACACTCTCCAGTATATTTTTTGTACTCATCTTTATACTCACATTCATTATTATTTTTACCTTTTTTTTGTGATTTTATTTGTTGCAATAATTTTTTTTGCTGTGATTGTTTTTTTTGTTGTGTGATTGTGTTTGTGGTAATATTTTTTGAATGCTGACCAGTTGTATCCCGGACAACAGACCTCTCAATGTCTTGTTTGAAAATATCATTTGATCTGTTTATACCAATATCATAACTATTGTATAATTTTTGAAACCCTTGATTTGAACATTCTATGGCACCTTTGAAAAGTTCAGGAACCTCAGGAGTCAATATTGATTTATTGGAATGTTCAAAAGCTTTTTCCAAATCTGTGATTAATTTCCATAGTGCATCCTTTTGGGATTTTATGTTACGTTTAGTAGGAGTTTTAATTTTATCACCAACAAATTCACTAAGTAAGAGATCTAAATGATCACGTTCCGCTTGGATAGATTTGATTTGCAAGTCTAAATCGTCTGTAGAGTAAATTGCTGAACCAATATTTTGTTTTATATACATAACACCAAATCGCTCAAGTGCTTCGTCGAAGGCGAAATAATGACCTGGAGAAGTTAGATTAACAGAAGAAACATATTGAAGAATGCCTTGCAAATTAGAATCCTTTTGAACATTGTATATGTATTGTGTAACAGATTGTGAATAATTGCTTTTACCAGCAATCGGAAAAAGTGGTGCAAATGCAAAGATTTTGGAACTGAAGATCATGATTTCCATAACGGATTCCCGTTTTATGACCAAGCCAAAGGCCCGCCCACAAAAAAAACAAATACCATATTTTCGGAAGATAATAGTCACAATCTAAAATATCCTTCATTGATATGTTTTTTTTTCTGGCATATAAATGGAGTGAAACGCCTACACCAATCCAAATATGTTCAATTACTCGGCAGGTAGCTGAATAATCAACTACTTTCTCCAATTTTTCCAAATAGCTAACTCCTAAATTTGCAGCCAAATTATAGATGCCGTATCCAGAAAATATTGTTAGAAGAGTACCACACATTGCCTTTGATGTGTGCCAAGCACCTAATAAGAGGCGAATTTCTGTCTCTGATTCATTTAACTTATTAAGCTTCCTAAAGATGGACTCATCACTTGAAAGATCTAAATGGCCAGTACTATCTAAACCAATGTCATCATAATATATTCTTGCTGCCGCATGTATATTCATAGTATTATTATGATCCTCACCAGGTTTCAAAATAATGACATTGGGTGGTTCGATGAGACACCCTATTTCTACATTTTTCCATAGTTCTTCTTGAACTTGTGCAACATCAAAATCTCTTCCATATAAATTCCATAGTAAGGAAAAGGTATTCTCGAAATGTTCTATCTCTTTTTCAGTAAAGGTTGACATACCAACGTGAAAAGAATGTCCTAAAACAAGATCAGAATTTGAACTTATTGTTGACAAAGGATGAGGTAATTTGAATTGAAAAACCATCCGCAATGTAGAATGGGTTGTACGTCTGGTAACATCAATATATCATTATAACCAAATGTTTTTTCTTGAAAATCTATGTTATCCATCACACACAAATTCCATATATTCTCATTATTTCTAATTAATTTTCCAGAAATATCAAGTTCATTTGCTCTTTTCATTGCTAATTTCCTTTCATGTCTTTGGGTATGTGAGATTACATTGGCCATACAAAGCATCGCATAGAGTGATTCTTGGAGTTTTTTTCTCCTACATAAAGAACTCATCACATAATTAAGCCAAAAGTTAATACCAGGAAAAGCAACTGAATGCAAAACAGATATTAAAAAGATGGATATTTTTTTTGGACACATTGTTTCGAAAGGGATTTCATCCAATAATCTTTGCCTACGTTTTTTTTGAACCATCTCCCATTTTTTTCGTTGAAGTAGAATTAGAAGTCCATTAAAAAATTCACGTATGTATATAGGAAATCCATTACAATATTGATCTAGATTTTATGGGTCCTCTAATTCTTTTTTTTTTCACATATTTCAGGTCTTGAATGCCAAATAACAGTTCCCAATGATTCCCCAAGTTCTTTGGGGTTGTTTTTTATTAGTTCAATATATTGGTTTATGTGTCCCAATTTTTTCAGATTTACTCTACTAAGTCTGAGAGCAGTTTTGAATATTAAGAAGTTTGGAGGATTTGAATTTGGTGAATCTAATAAGTTTTCACGAAATTGTGATAACAACTTAACAGCCTCTTCAAACCTAATGTTATCATATTCTAAATAGATCATTTATTCAATACATATATGTTTATGTATTTAATACAAAATTAATAAAAAATCTATGTGTATATTGATATATATTACATTTAATATGAAATAATAAATAAATCTATTCATACATAATTGATACTAAATCAAAAAACTAACCATCATATTTAGTAGTATCTTGATACTGGTGTTTGTAAATTTTCATATTTACATTATGGTTTAATGCGCTATCTTTTTTTATAAGGATAACTGCAAAAATGCCTTTAATACTCAATTGATAGAAGATATCTTTAAGTTGTTCTTCATGGGTTATGTTAATTGTATTAATGAAGAATTTCGCTTTGTAAAAAGCATTCACCACTTGAAATAAAAATTTTCTAAATTATAATTAACAAATTTACAATGATTAATTATATTATGATAAATTTCAAATAAAAAAAAATAAAAAGATTTCTTACTGACTCCTCAACTTCATGAAGCAAAATTATTTGGATTTTATCAAATTGGTGTTTAAGTAATAATGATTTACCATCAGATATAGAAGTTGGTTGCGTTTGTAACAATTGTTTTCTTTTAAAAAATTTTGAAAGTGAAACTGAGAGCTCTTCAAGAAGTAAATTTTTAATTATTTGATCGGATGATGTTGAAATATTTTGTAAACATTCTCCAAAGAGCTTGAGAGACTTGGAATTGTCTTCATTGTGGTCTTCAATATAAGTGTGTAATGCTTTCACACCTCTACCTTTTTGTTGGTAATTGTGTCCCCCTTCGGATTCAAAACATAATGTGCAGATATATCATGGATATGTTTCATTTGTTGAACCCACAAAAATATTTTCGACAAAAACTGGACAAACTTTTAAACCACAACATGGTACATGAACATTTCGTTCTAAAACGCTCTTAGAATGTTGTGTACATCCATCTCCTCTACTATAATAAAATTTATCATAATTACAAAACAAACAACGTCTTTTATATATCCATGCGTCATGAGTAGGAACACTGTTTTTTAAATGTAATAAATGATTTTTATTATCAAAACTGTAGTGACTTGAGCATGTACCCAACAGAGCTGTCGCATCTGGTTGGTTCACTTTGATGGCTTTATTAACCTCATCAAAATCTAATTCCCAGATACCCAAAAGTTGATGAAGAGGACGAAATATAGTATTTTTACAACGTTGTAACTTTCCATTCACAAGATCAACAATTACACATCTATCATTATCATTAATAGTCTTTTTTTCTTCACTTAACATATGGACAGAATCTTCAAACTCGTCAATGGTTGAAGTCCACAAAGAACCCACATCAGATTGCACATCAAAATCTGATGATAACCAATCTATATCATTTTCTATCTAAAAATTCTTCGGAATTTTCAATAAATTTTTTTACATTGCTTAATGACTCCTCATTAAAATCAATACAATAGCTATTTTGATCAGTATTTATCAAAGAAGTCATTGTTGATGATGTGGGTATAGAAAAATTATCTGTATAAGTGTCATCATCAAGGGTTTCATATTCTTTATCAGGATCATCGTAACCCACTTCCATACACATATATTTGTTATTGTTATTGCTATGATTATTCATTCTAAATATTTGTACAAAACATATAACATTAAATAATTAAATTATGTCTATGGATTTGTCAGTTTTATAATAAGTGAATTTAATATTAATATAATACATTAAATTTAACCAATTCCGATTCTTTCAATTCTTTGACGTTTTACTATTCTATAAAGTTCATTCTTTTAATTGAATGTACAATAATAAGTAATCGTGAGTGTGTGAAGAAGATTTTAAAAAAAAATTACGTAGCACAAGAAATTGTATTTTGACAAAATTGAAAACATCGGCTATAGTCTCATGAACCTCTATGATCTTGCATTTTCTGAAAAAAATAACTTTACAATAATAAAATTCAAGTTATAAAACTATAGGTTTGATATAGTTTAAATAATGGATTACCTAACTAAAAGAATGGATTTTGTAGAAAATAAAGAAAAAAAAAAGTGAAAATCTTAATAAATTTAATATTTTTATTTAACATCTAATGTTATTTTATAGGTAGTACATAAAAATTAAGGACAAAATTTTAATTTTAATTTTTGGTTAAGATAAACCTAATCGCTGTCAGTGTTGCCTTTTTAAATCATTATTTATCGGTTTTGTCCAAAAACATATTTAAAATTAACGTTAACGTTATTTGGGGCATGCTGCAACAAAACCAGACAAAGTGAACATTGATATTACCAAAAATTTCAGGGATCAAAATTTAGTAATGTGATTATTAAAATCCCCCATTTGTTATATTTGTTTTTTTCTTAATATTAAGTGATATTGTAAAATAGTAACTTATCAATCACGGGAAACGAACATATAAATCGGAAATGATTTACATGTACACTCACTGGTCATAAATATAAGGACACTTGCAGATCATCAGAAATAATTGAACAAAGAAACATGAAAAAAAATAAAAATTTTATTAACCTAACCACATTTGCTTATTAAGTAAAAATTCATCTTCATATCAAATAGTATAACATACTGAAGTTTCGCTGCATATAAACAACA